>JAHZMV010005829.1:0-28343 GCA_027743765.1 Coecobrya sp. COE2
TATGTGTTAACAGGGGTGTTAACACATAAGATGGTTTTTATGTGTTAACAGGCCAAAAACCTGGTAAGTATAATCCTACCCAAATATTTTAAGGGTTTCACACCAAGCCGAAGGAATGAAATGCGTCAACTTTCTCTTCATCATGTAAAATTTAAGATTTGTGTTTACATGTGCTGGAATGTACTAATCATGACATATCACCATTCATCATTTAATAGAGGTTTACGTGTATGTATGTAACTGTCTACTACAATGTATATAATGTACAATTATGTGTATATCCACACTTAAATGTAATTAATTTGCGTGCATAACTTTTGTATTTACAGTGTAGATTGTTTTCCTAAGAAAGAACACAGTGTAAACACGAATGAAAACTAATAGATTAGTCAAGGCTTTAAAACAGGATTTAGCGAAGCTTTGATTCCTCCTTCTAAGCTTAATGGTTTCAAGTATATACCTGAATCGAACAAAAGGGAAATGATTGAGAGGTTATAAATCAACCGTAATATCATAATGTCAATTTTGATCATATAAAATTGAATGGGACAGCAAAACACATGTTGATTCGTTCTTTATTATTATACGGTTACATAAGTTTCTCTATGATATAACATTGAATATGGATTGTGAGGCTGTTTTCTTCTTGCCAAACGGTTACAATGCTTCCTTTCTACACTTTTCTGCAACTATTCTCCGGGAGGCCATGAACAAGCTTCTTTGGTTTTTAAACACAGCAGAACAGTTATCCTCAAACTGAAACAAGAGCTACAATATGTTGAATGCCAGGCGATATAGGATTTCATTCATTTCCGAAACAAACCCAAAATGGCAGTGACAGATCAATCAACCAAGATAGCAAAAATACAAACATTAACAAATCCAATTCTGGTCGTAATTTTGTGTGAAATACAAAAGGGGTCTTTTAGGAACCCAAGATTATTACCACAGAAAAAAGAGTGGAACTGAATGCCTGTGACTGAATTATGTAGTTGTTTGTCAACTATTCCTGTTGGTGGTTTTTTTTCCTGAAGTTCATAAAATTCTGAATGAAGTACATACATTCACACGACCATTACTTGTTTGACCACTCCATCTGCTGTAGTAACAGCATTGACTATTACCTAAAACTGGTTTGTATACTCAAAATTCTATACTTCTTGTTCATGTTTGAATGATGAGGAAAGGTATCTACTGAGAAAGTAGGGAGAAAGAAGAAACATATACCGATGGTTTGTGAGCTATTGAGAAATTTTATTAGTAGTAGTGGAGTAAAAAGAGTTGGTAAAGTACAACATGATATCGGACAGAGTTGTTATTGTTGTTCCTGCTGCTGTTGATGGGAAGTAGCAAAAAAGTGGTTTTATGGCATTTCAAGGGATTTCCCTTTCTTTCTTTAGGGAAGACGCTTGATGTAGATCTTTCCTTAGAATAACCGTTGTTGGAGGAAGTGTTTCATTATTTAGCTCATGAAAGCTATTCATTTATTATCCTTTATACCTCTTGTAAATTTACACATGTAGAAAGTTTTAATGCATTCTTCCTTGAGTGAGTGCAGATTTGTGATAAATAGCTTTCCGTGTGTGCCGAGGTTGAAAGCACACCCTTAATGTATGTACACTGACAGTCTTGCCGATTTTGATTAGTACAAAGTAGAAAATAATGTAAAGCTTTGTGGTACATGTGTTAGGCCTCTTGTGCTGAAAATGTATTTCATTCACAAAAAAAAACATCTTTTCTATTTTGCGTAGCGTTTTTGTAACGCGTTGTACTGACGAAACACAACTGGCACGTTTTCTTTGATATTCCAAGCACAGGGTAAGAATGTACATTTGTAATCCTTCCTATACATCATTTATGAGGAACCAAGCTTCAGATATTTTCATTAAAATACTATCTCATTCAGTTTGAAGTTTGACGATAACTGCAGATGGTTATTGTGATCCCCAATCTAAACAATGAATCCCTACTACAAACAATATTCCAGTAGTGATCACTAAATATTTTAATGAACAAAATTAAGAACCACGAAACTAACGTTACCTAATATAAATCCTGCGGTAAGGTTGCAGTATAATAAGTATAACAATGGACAGTTACAAACTTATTAGCAGAATAAATAACCTTCATGTCACCAGTTAAGATTAATCTTGAAAGAAAGTAAAAGTTGGAATTAGCTTAAAAATGGAAATCCCTTTGACTTTCCTTCCTTTACCAAGCATTTTCTGTGAAATTGCAGAAATCTGGCATTTTTGCTTTACGAACAAAGCACCTTACAATTAGTATTCGCCATAGTATTAGATCTATCTTTTCAATAAACTGCAGTATACTATTTAAAGACAAGGCCGCCGTGTTGAATGCAATAAGTTATGAAAGCATGAACAGAGTTCGTTTGATAATTTTTTGAATACCGTTGCTCTTGTAGGTTATATTGCCTTGAGATATTTGGTACTTCAAAAGTGTCCACAGAAAGTGGGAGAGTTAACCGGTTTGAGAATTAAGTAACCTTCAAAACAACACAACTAGGTAGTATTTAGAAGGTCATTATCGGTAAATCGGTAGAAGTGTACTAACAGACGAACGTACAGGTATGCCAGGATGCTAAAGTATATAAAATACTTGGAATCACTTCGTTCAGTTACGTAATATAACAAAGCAAGCGAGCGACAATAATAGAAACCTGTGCTTCCCTGAAACACGGAAGTTGGTCGCGATGCACTTCTGCTTGTAACAGTTCGATCAGATTAGGAAAGATAAAAGAAGTAATAAAATTTAGACAATTATGTTTGCTATCACATAATACAGTTGCGGTTACCTACATACCAGTAACAAGGACAAGTCACACTAAACGGTCTAATCCCAGATTAAGACGTAACAAAAGGAAAGACAAACTAGAGCTAGACTTATGACAGTAAGCAATGCACGGAATAGTTAGTATAGTTAGCGTGTGGAATCCAGTGGAATCCTTTAATTTACGATAAAATATTATGTCAGCGACGTTTATCTGTATTCTCCTATTGTATGAGAAGTGCCAGTCTGCATATAAATTTAACTTTGTCAAGATTAAATATGATGATAACCCTTATTTTTTATTACTGATAATATTAATGCAAACTTTACATCTACATACAAAATCCTAATGAAGCCGACGCTGGCATTTTTGTTGTTTCATAAAATAGATACTTACGCAATAAGTTTATATAACACCTATATTAATAACCTCCACCCACTATTTTTTTGGTTCATTAACAGAATGCTACTGGTGCTTTCTACCATGCGCTGGTATTATTACTTCCATTGCTATTATTAGTGAATATCATTACTAATTGCTAAAATCGAAACATATCTCTCTAAAGCTGCTAAAACAAAAACCAGCTCATTCTCGGTCCAATTCTAGCATTTTATGAGATCATGGTGATCGTAACCAGAAAATCCGAAGCAGTAGTAGCACTGCTAACAGAGTTGTTCTTGGCAGCTTTTAATTCCTAGGTCTACTTCACGCAACTTTGGTTGCTTCAACTCAACTTTGGTTGGTTGGTTTGTTGGTCTTCAACTCAAACAGCAACCTCTCCCCTCCATCATTCTGCTCTCCCACCATCCCTACCTAGTGTGTCTGTTAAAGTTAATCCTATTTAATTTGTACAGAGAACACTTCGCTTTTGTTTTATGAAGATAAAAGGTATTAGCATTGCCACTGCCAACACAGCAGTTTCTGTTGTTGCTGGGAACATGGAAAATTAGTCGGTGACACGGTATGAATTATAGGATTTGATACAGCATCAAGCGTCTCCAAGTACAGGCCACTTGTACTATGAACTTGAGTACAATTAGATATATATTTACATTTGCTTCATTTTAAACTATGGAAGTTAATTATGACAATGAAGCTATTTTGGTGCCTCTCTCAAGCACAAAAAATATCATATCGTCAACAATCACGACAAGACAAATAAATAAACATGGTTTAAATGAGCAACAAAAAGGATTCATCTTTCAAAGTTTAAAACATTTGCAAGCATTTTTATAGTGCTTGCTACAAAAAAACTGTATGAAGTGCTGTATATCAAAAGAAAACATAAATTTTGATATTCTGGTAAAACAGTCAAAATCATTGCCATTATTTAGAGTTGCAGTAGTAGAGATGGTCTTACTTTACAATTTTAAAGTATCTCTTTTATATTCAAGTGTTGAAAAAACCTTTGAAACGCTACAGTCATTCCCAAACTTCGTTATAATTACTTCGTAATATGTCTCACACATTTAATTTATCTTTACGATGTTATTATATAAGAAATGTGTGCAGAAAATCCTTTTTACAACAGCGCTTTGCAATTATGTAAGCCGCCTGTATATAGTCTTTATTTTCTCTGCTGTAGTGACTTCCAAACTTGGACAGCAAATTACCAAATAGAAACATTCGTTTGGTATATGTCCAGTTTGTCTTGCGTGTCGGACGAATGAATGCACTCACGTGGTTTTTACTTTATATACTACTTTCCCTTTTACATTTCCTTTCCCTCTGCTCACAAGTCTTGGTGAGATAGACGTAGTCATGAATAGAATACAATGGTATTCTTGACTCTTTTTGTGTTGCATTTTGCTTTTCACAAACGAAGACACTTGGCTTACGAGTTAAGCGCATAGAGGGAAAAAAGAAAGTAAGAAAAGCATCTCGTATTATGCAAGAGAAAGGACTTTTGGATTGGCAGTGTATTACTGTTATTAGTGATTCCTGCAAGGACGGTAGCACAGCAATTGTTCTTTTTTCAATGAATTGTTCAGCCAGTTCTGCCAACCACTGTGTGCTCTCTCTTCTGTGCAGAGAGAAACCAAATACGTGAAAATAAGATAAAGGAACAGGAAAATAGGGAAAAGGAGAAGAATAGCAAGGACTGGCATATATATATTCTGATATTCAAGTATTGTTCAATGTGTGGTCTTGTGCATTTGTGGAAGATCAAGTAGCTAGCAAGGATAGATGCTATGAAAATGGAAGGAACGGAAGGGCAAAAGGAGACGCTCAAATTGCTGAAGCTTTTGTGATGCATTTCTTGCTCTTTCCACGTCCACTGTTGCCTATTTCTGCGACAGAAATGTTAGTTGTTCGTTTTATCTGCCCGTCCGTCTTTCTGTCAAGACGACCGCTTTTGAGATCTTCAACACAGATTTAAAGTCGATTCTTATTTCCAACTCTTGGATTCAAATATGAACAAAAACCCTAATGGGAAAAAACTTTCTGACAAGAGTTGTCTCTGTATAGAGATTGTTTTGGCTAAAAAAATTTGGAGACTAGCGACTACAAGTTGCACTTTTAAATTTCTATCATTTTGAGCTAGATATGGCATGTGTGATATCAAATATAATATTACCATATTAATTTTATGTCACCGTTAGTTACAACTGATGATTTCAAAATTCGATTTAAAACTATAATATGTCATATGTCATATATAATGTATATTTTTTCAATACTAGGTATATGTGAAATATCGCAAGTTGTATATATCATGTTTGTCAGGTTTACCTTTGCATGTGGTTTGCTCTCTGCTTTCCGCTTCCTTTCCTTTGTTTTCCACTATTTGCGTGAACACACAGTGGAAATAGTATTAATTGTACACAGAACAAAAAGGATTATATCGGGACAGCATTAATGATGCGATTTATGCAGAAACCCAAATTCCATGGTAGTATTTTAGTTAGGAAACTAACTCCTTTGCGGGTGATGGTTGCTGGCAAATTCTTCCGCTTGGGATAAATTCAAAGGCTTATAATTTTTATATGAAAGCATTTACTCAAGAAGATGCGGTAATCCTCTGCTATTATCTTAACTACAACCCTGCTGCATCAAAAGATGAAATACCAGAGTAATAGCGAATAAAACACATTTTGAACTTGACCCACAAAAGTCGGTATTTCATAACTGCATTGTTTGGCTCGATGGATGCTAAATTTATTGTGAAATATTTAATGATTTGATTATTATTAAATATTGTAGCATATTCCTCTTTCGCTTTGGAATTTAGTTTTTCCATCGCATATTTCCAAACTTTGCTTTAATGGATTATCATAACATTAAGTATGGAACTTGTATTGGGGTAAATACCAATGAGCATATTGTCCCATCATGTGTCTACTCAAGCATATGTTCTGTATTGGATTTTAAAGTATAATAAACCTAACTATCTAATAACATGCAGCCAAGGTTGGAGCTGAGAGAAAGTTTTAAGGCCGAAAGAGGTTGGTTTACATACCTCAGTGTAAGTTTTGCAAATTGTTGGTCGTTTAAAAGCATTCATACAATTCTTACCTATATTCTATCCCCAGCAGGCCATGTTGGAAACCCGGAGGAGGATTTTATAAAACTTGAAGGTGAAGTATCTTCGGACAACACAAACATGTGTACCAAATTTCATTGAATTCGGTCAGCAAGTTCTCAAAATATTTGCGTGCGGTCATCCTAGCAGAAATCTGTCAATGGATAAACAGAAACCTGATACCAATAAATAGTTAGCTCTGCTTATCGAAGGACATGGTTGCCAAACCACCACCAAGTTTTATTCAGCTGCACTTTTCATCCATTAGCATTTGTATTGGGTTGTTTCCCTTCTCAAAATTGTATTTTTGATTTGTACTCATCAGAATCATAAACAAGTGAGCAAATACAGAATACATGGTAAACCCACTATGTCACTTCCGGCACTGAAGCTAAACTGCTTGTGGAGAAGTAAAATGGGAAAATCTAAAATTTAAAATAAAAACCCCAAGCAGCATACAGAGATCCATCCTTGTCTTGTTTTCAAGTAGACAAAGCGACATTGGTATGGTGACAGGGAAATGCAGAGAGAAAGAATGAAGGGCAACGTAAAAGCAAGAAACTCAACAACTAAACCTAGCTCTCCTTGCTTTCCTTCCTTACATTGCATCGTGAGTAAATACTGTTGCCGGTGGAGATGATAACCGGAGTGGTGGTGGCTATATTCATGTGAGCCACTATCAACATATAGTACTGAAAATCACGCACGTAAAATTGAAATTACCATTAGATTTTGGTATTCTGTAAAGCGTAGTAAAAACCGTCTTAGGCCAGGTTTCCATTTTTTCCCCTTCGTTTACATTCATATATTAGGAGCAAGAAGGAAATGGAGACAAAGAATTGGGAAAATACGGGAGAAAAGGAATAATATAGAAAAAGAGAAAGGGGAAGTGGCAAGGAAGAAAAGGGAAGCCAGGCAAACTTGACTTGATTCTAGATGAATTTGAGTGTGAGTATATATGTGTGGTATTATATCACCATGTAATGCACCATATAGATGCATACACTGTCATCGTATTTCTTTTAACTACAAATACAATGGTGGTTGTTGGTTGATGGGTGAGAAGTAACTAACATACATTTATTAGAGCCGTGCTAGCTGAAGGAGTACCATCAGCGACAGCAACAACACCACCAGGTTTGCAAAAACTTCCACTCACTCACCAAGTTTCCATACTTTTGTAACAACAATAGGTACAAAGACGTGGAGCCAGAAGCAGAAGCATAATAATGTGTCTATGTGCCCTGCGTGTATCTCTGCAATGGGAATGTGAGTGAATCAAGTCAAAATCTCTACTTTTTGGTGATGATTGGTTGTCCTCTTAGTCTTCCTCCTCAAACAAATAGCAAAAGTGCAAACGAGTAAGAGCATCATCACTATCACCGCCACCACCGCCAGCAGAGAGTAGGCATTCTTCTAAAGCGCCAGCGAACCAAACCAGCAGCAAATAGCACTGCAACTGTATAATAGCCCTACTACGATAAACTACCAAGTCAGTAGCACGAGTCAAGTAGCAATATCAACAACGAAACCAAGAGACGGTTCTGAGCAGGCAAAAAAAGCAAGAGCTCTCTCTTTCTGAATCTTTCTGCTGAGTAGAACAACTTGCCTGACGAGGAAGGTAGTGGTAGTGGCAGAACAAATGCAAAAAAAGTAGTAACGTTCTGTCGTCCTGTGAGATCCACAAGCCGAAGCCGCTGCTGTGTGGCTTTACTCACACCAACACACATACACACATGCTATTTAGTTGGCAAAACAGGAGAGTCGTGGATGGACGGCTGTTACATACAATTTCCTTAACGCATTACTTGCTTCGTTTCTCCTTGTTACAGAGACTGGCGAGCGAGAAGAAAGAGAGAGAGAAGGAGGAATACTACGAAAGTTCAGAAATTGACTCCTTGTATTGTGTATAGTTGAATAAGAAGAAAAAAGACGAAATCCCTGTGAGAAACTGTTAGACTTTTTTTTCCTGTTTCTCCTAGATAGGAGGAACAAGTGAATTTGGAGTTTGTTCCTTCTTCTTACTACATATTACTCGACAAGAGTGGTAGCACTTTTGTGTGACTTTTTTTTGTGTCTGCAACTGTCTGTATGAGATTTCCCTTACTACTCTAGTATTACACGTAGAGAGAAAGAAACGTTACCAATTCCAAGCAAACCCAACAATGCTTCGTATAATACTTACTTTCTCTTTCTCCCTTTTCATCAGGAGAAAAAAAATTGACGGTGTTGTTAGTGCTCTTTTTCATTGTGTCGATATGCTATTATCGAGAATCTCTGCGTAAAAAAAGAGGAAAAGGCTGCGAGTAAGCTGTACAAACCTATTACATTCTCCTTGGCTGACCGAGCGTGGCTCATCTTCCCCCAGAAAGTTATACTTCTTATAGGGCTACAATAGTGAGTAGTTTGTGTGAGGTGGTGTGTCTTTTTCACTTGTCTTCTATAACTCCTCCGTACTCCTCCTTAGCCAATTTTTATGAGACACATCACGCTATTTACTATCCTTAACGGTGGCATAAGAAAAGCAACAGCAGTGCACACACACACGCACATATTGCATTACAGCTTTACAATAACTTTGATTTCCTTTTGAGAAAACAAGAGAGAGTTTTTTTGTTCCCTGTTTGCCCATTCTCCATAACCGATTCGTTCCAGTCGGGTCTTAAAAGAGGGAAGAAGATATAATAATTATTATTATTGTTATTAATAATAGCAGTAATAACAATAGTAATAGTACTAACAACACCACATATTGCACTTCATAGTTCTGGCATTTTTCTTTCCCAGCTCTCTATATATATGTATCCCTAGTCTCTGTGGCTCTCTAGATTGTACTTTGGGGTAAATCGCGGTAGTGCTATCGTTGATGTTCTTGTTCGTCTGGTGGAAAAATAAAGGATTAATTTGAAACGGTGCTTAATTATATGAACCGGAAAATAAAGAACAACAAATCCTTTACGACGTTCCAAGGATTAGATTGAAAATTAACAGTGAGTAACAAGCAGTGAGCGATTCTCTGCAGACATTTTCATTTAACAAGTTGGTGGTGATGGTATAGTGCAAACCGTGCATCATCTTTTTTCATTGGAGAAACCTTCCATTATCCTCACATCACTATTATTATTATTATAGTCGCTTCGGTTTATGAACAGACTTGCTGTTGGTCACATCGTGGTTAGTGGTCCCTTTCTGTAAAAAAAAAACAGTAATAAAAATCAACTTATTCTTATAAACGAACCAGCTCGACATCTCAATAGATCATCTAAATCTGTACAATGCAAATGGACAAGAGGATGAGACGCAATATGGTACGAAAATAACCATTTTCTAGGTATTACGTGTTGTTATTTGTGTAAAATTTATGCAGAAACTGTCATTGCTATTATGTATTTTTTGTTAAGTGCTTACTGTTTACATGATCTGACAACTGATTTCATTCCGGCTGCCAAAACACATTAATTATTATGCAGATTGCATATATTATATAGCCATTAGGTGTTGTTCCAGTTTCCAGTTTGCTGTTACAATCAAAATATTTTCAATCTATAGCACACTTATTTCCTGCACTAAATTTGCATATTATATTAGTTTAGTAGGAAATAATGGGAAGAAACTCATTAGGGTTACAGAGGCAGCTCATGAATACTGCATATATTTTTTAAATGCCGTTTACCCACTTTATTGTACAGAAATGACACTTTTATTGCAAAACAATCATTGACAAGTAAGCTGAGCCTTGACGCGCAGCAAGAATATTTTAATATACTTTTCAGTAAAACCAATTCCCGTACAGGTCATTATAACAATTATGCTCAAGTTAATGCGAATGCGAAATGGGTTTACGGAAAGGGAGATGAGGAAGAAGAACGCATTTGTTTGGCAGATGATGCAGACGAGATTAGTTTACACCGTCATAAATAATGTATGTATACATATATAGATATCCATCAGTCACATCAGTCATAACTACAGTGTTGCAACTTCTCACCTTTACTACGATTTCATTTACATACCGTGCAAAATGCAGACGGAATTCGCTTTGACTGAATTCAAATTAGCAGATTTAAAATTAACTGTCTTGAAGATGTGATGTATTAGCTGAATATGTTGTTGTACATAAACAGAGATACCTAGACATGCATTTCAACATATTGTCAATTGTGACCTAATACTTTAGCCCAGAGTTAACACGTGTAATTGCAAAAACCGCAGTTTCACATGCACCTTTGATATGCCATTACTTGTAAAGTGCTAAGACAGCAATAATATGATTTATTTTCCCCCTCTGGATTCTACAGAACTATTACCATCTCTGTGCGGCGTATCTTCACGAGTACATCAATCAGCAGCAGTTAATACGTAAATAAATGTTTGTGTTATTCTTGTTGTAGCCTTCCTTCTTTAAAATTCATTTTTGGATTTTACGGCCATTTTTTACTACCTCTTGAGGTCCTACACATAATAATAGTATAACCTAATACAGGCCTCCATCATCCAAATGTTGTATGAGCGAAACGAGTACGTCGCATTATTACTGTATTCTACTGAACGAAATTGGAAAAATCATCACAATTACTCAGAACATTTTAAACAGTAAGATCTGTCCGGTTGTACCACCTAGGAAGAATTCACCTACTTCACTGATTATTTCCATTGAATCCGAGGCAATCTTTGCCTTTTCACATCATTCTCAATGATTATCATCTTTTTATGTGTACATTGTGGCAAGATTAGGTTAAGCTTTTTTGGGCAAAGTGCAACATGCGTCAAGTAATTCGAATCAATATATACATTTTAAGCAAATGAGTTTTTGGTTAATATACCCAATATACTTACATAGTTGATAAAATCATTGAAATGCTATTTTAATTATATTTAAGTGATGTTTAGTACCGTTGTGTGATTTGTAAGATTTATTGAACTTATCAGCTTCTATGGAAAGTAAGCATATCAGACAAAAGCGACATTACTTTTAATAGAAACTACATTGATTGACTAAAAAAATTGGATAAAAATAAACTTGATTGATTTAACATTTACCAAATCTTCCATTTAGTCAAAATATTTTACCCAGTCTTCCCAACACACTGTACCAGTGTCAATTATGTCCATTCTTTAAATTGACATATTTTTATGTTATTATCAGAATTGATTATTGCTATCGGTGAAGTTAATGTGGTAGTAGCTGTCAGTAATATCATTTCCATCCTGTGACAAAAGCATTTATTACATTGGGAAGCTTGCGAATCAACTTCACTTTCCCTCATTTATTACGCCGAGAGTTTCTATTGATCTCGGTCAGTTCACTCTTGTTTAATAACGTTGTCAATGCAGCTCTCACGCTTACCATAATCATCATTATAAAGTGGAGCATTAATGTTCTCTTTCATCGAAAGGAAAAAAAGTTACAACTTCTGAAAAGAAAAATGAAGTAGGGGCCAAATGGATGAAGTTGTTCAGCACAACTTTGCTACTACTACTACGACGTATCAGCAACATTGCAACGGCTGCTTATCAAAGTATGGAGATTGAAGATTAGATATAATAGAACTATAGGAACTAGTGAATGGTGGCGTTAGTAGTGCTCCTTATGGAATATTGTCATATCTATCGCGCTGAGCCATTATTACTCGGTACTTATTTTGCAACTTGGCATACTTGACAAAAGTGGGCTCAAGTAAAGTATGTAGTGATGGTGCTATGTAGCTTGTTGATGGTGTTGATGATGAGAGGTAGTTCTCGTTGATTTTGTTCTATTGTACAAATTATGTACATGTGCACATACATGTGGTTCAGATTCAAATAGTGTTGATGAGGGAGGATGATCCATATCTCTCTTAGCTCCTGTTCAATACTTGAATCTCTTTAGTAAACGTGCATAGATGCATGGTTATGTCAGGAACAGTATTTAATGCTATTATTAATTCAGGCATTTTGTGGTCTAATATATTACATTATCCGTTTAGCATGTTACTGGTGATGATGACTGGCTCTACTAGATGTTTTCCATTACTCCTCCAAACTAATCCATAATGACTATTATTGCTGTTATTTGGGTGGTTGCTACTGGGTAATGAGCTTTGAGTAAGTGTACTCAATTTCCAACTGGAATTCAATAATCTAATCCTTGTCTTATTCATCATCAGTAACTTTCAACGTGGCTGTTTCAATTTTAAAATAAACCGCAAGGTGTGCGGTACAAAAGTAGCGCTGGATGTCGGAGTGAAATACTAATTAAAAGTAGCTCATTTGAGCAAAGACCACCAACTGACCCTGCAACCTGTGAGTTATCACACCGACAAGAAGAAAATTGTGCGATTTTTAGAGTTTTTCGTATATACTAATTATAGGCACTTTAACATTAGAAGTATGGATATAATTTTCCAACGGGTTTAGGAAGGGTTTCCTGGCATAAAAGGAGACTATAAAGGAATTCGTCTGTAATTGGTTCAGCCGTTTCGGAGAAATGTGAGCCACAGTAGGACAGACAGACAGACAGACGTCGCAAGCTTTTCCAAGAAGTAGTTAAAGCCACTTAATCAGCATATTGCTGCAGTTGCGTTCTCGCCAAAACAAGTTATTCTTTTAACTTGTTATTATTATTACTATTATTATGACTGCTTCTTGTGTTACTCCAGAGGAGAGATTAAAACATTCCGATTTACACAACTCTAGTGAATCTCGAACAAATGTTATAATACAGCATCAACTTATGTATATACTACTGTCTTTCTTTTTGTTGTCATCTAGTTTTGAGGTTTTCCTTGTTACAAACATTAATTTAATTATTCACAGGAGGAAAGAGGCATGAGCAAATAAAATTTACTGCCTAATTCATACACAGCAGGGCTTCACACTCTCAGAGAACATCAACCATCAACATCATCTCAGTCTCAACCACCAACCTACCAAAAACAACCAAGCCACTCATTCAACAAGAAAAACCTTGAGAATTGCCTATTACGAATAGACAAGGAGGGAGAGATGTGGATGATGTTGAAGGAAAGGAAAAACTTCCATGAATATGAATGAATGATTGCACAACATGCATCTATCCAGCGAGTAAGATTTTTTTTGAAGAAGTTGAATCGGGATTCTATCAAAGTTTTAAAAATTGCAAGTAGTCGCTTGTACGACACACAAGAATAATAAAAGCAAAGTAGCATGATAGAAAAAACTCATCCATTGCACTGCTCTTTAGTCGTCCCCCGTCCTGTTGTCTTGTTGTTCATGTTGTTCTTCTTCATCAACTCATCTCCCCAACAAACATTTTAAAACTTCCAGTCGAGCCATGAATGGCGATGAAAGGAAACATATAGTCAAAATGTTCACTGGTCCGTAAAATATTATGAGTGTGTCCATATAAAAATATATAAAGTAGTCTATTCCGTTGTTAAGCAAGCCGCCAGGGAGGTGAGCACAACTCTCAGCAGTACTTTTTCATTCTCCCGTTGTCCGTCTTTTTGTCAGCAAGTTGTCATCGGCATATAGCCAATCCTTTAGTTGCCAATAACATGTATACTTACATAATAGGAACATCAAATTCCAAACATAGGTATATAGCATCCAAGTAGGTGGTTCAGCACTGTTGGTGATGACGATGATGATGGAGGTGGTAGTGGTGGGTGATGGGTCTAATACAAAAGTATGATATGGCCTTCCTCTTTGTGTTCACACAACCTGTAAGCTACATTATTGCAGGCAGAAAAGCTGCAGTTATGACGCTCACTTCCTCTCATTCTCCTCCCAGCCATTTTTTCATTCACTGTTTTCTAAATTTCTAGGAGTGTAAGGAAAAGTAGAAAAATGAAAGACTTAAGTGGAGCCTGAACACTTTCCTGAAAGCAAACGGTGTAAATAAGGCAGAGGTGTATATATAAATATTTTACGTAGATGCATACAAACGTTGTAGTAATGGAGGTGGTGGTGTCAACAATGTACTTGTACTAGTCACCACATTACAAGTGTCTCTTTCACTTGTCATCTTCAACGATGAAAGGTATTGTATTGTGTGTAAAATGTATAAAGCTTCCTATCCCCTATTCTCCCCAGCAGCGCCTCTAACCACTTATTTCTTTTTTTTGGGGTTTCTTTCATCATCTATTTATTTCTCTGTCGGCATGTATGCTTTAAACTGAAAAAAACCTAATTCGCCTGACAAAATCTCACCATCGCATCGTACTTGTTACATTTTGGAATAGATATTGGATGAGGTAGAATGAGTGGGTTAAAATTGAAAACTAACCTTCATCATTTGGCAACAATACATTATCGACCCTAACCTACAACGGTCATTTTATAATCACATTATTTATCGTTTGAAAGTTGTGTTTAAACAATTACCAAAATTAGTAGATAGTAGATGAAAGAGATTTTTTATGATCAAAGTTCATATTGTTTGTTTTTGCCGTTGTTTATAATGAATACTGAATGCGTAGGCGAACAAAAATAAAAAATAACATATGCCCCATTTTGTACATGGTTTGTTTATAGTTTATACGCATGTTTTTTCTTTTATATGCGACCTTTTAGTAAATGTGTTGATCTAATAACATTAGATGATGATGTTGTTGCAAATAAAACAATACACCATAATCATAAAAAATAATAACAACAGGAGCAATGTTGCTTTTTTGGCCAGATCGTGTTTTCTCTCTTTTTTGTGTTTTTCCTTCACATGTCACTTGTGAGATAGATGGGATGAAGAATGTTTTCTGCTACAGTGTTCTCGTCACTGTCAGTCAGTCTTCTCTTGGTACAGTGCAGACTTTGCACCCTCAGTCATCATCACCATTTATCATTTTAAGAGAATCATCGTAGTAATATAAATAACCTTGTTTGCTTATAGCTACTTCATACTCCGAATTAGCTCCTCTTCAAAAAAAATACGGCAGAGCAAGTCCGCACTGCTATGTATGGAATTACGGCATTTTCATGCGGTTCTGCTTTTTAAGGAAAAGCTTAAGCTGGGGGTCCGTCGTGGTCACATAGCATCTCTCTTCTTGCTTGCTGATTACGGCAACTGATAAGACTTGTCTAGCTAAAAATTTTACTTGATAAGTGGACTATTTGTCAGGCTAGCAGCATGTCAAGCGGTTTCCAACTTTACACTCTATATCCTCGCATACCATGCGGGTTTGGCCATATGCAAGTTTTTCCCCGGTTTTGTGACTTAAAGATAGCCGATACGCTGACCATTTAGGGATGATGAAACTAGAAACTTTCAATTTCCCCCTCGGCACATTCTTATACCGCTTTCACAAGTTAGACGTTTTCCCTCTCACATTTCTCGTTGTGGGAGGTGCTTCACTGCATGAACTTGCTAACGTGAAAGTGTGCATGCTTCATGATACGTGACGTGTATACACTCGTCTTTTTAGACATTGATAAAGAAAGCAGCAAATCCTCTGAATGAATCAACTTCTTTTTTGTTACACATAGGAAAACAGAAAACGTGAGAGCGTGTAAGCACATTCTCCAAAGGAAGAGAGAAAGGATGGCCAGAAAAGAATCCCTTCTTTTTTGGCTTTCAACATTCCTATTTCGTCATTTACTTAAAACTAAACCTTTTCTCTACTTTCAGTACATCTGCTACTACTGTTGCTATTGTACAAGGATCGGTGAGCGCCTTCTTGGCTCTCGTTCTTTTCCTTCTCCTGAGGCTCATACAGCCACGTCGTGTTTCCATCCCTCTCTTTTTCATATTTTCGCTAACCATTTCCGTTATTTCTCTCTTATATCATCGCCAACTTGCATTCCCTTGTTTGTTACAACACATGGTCCCACTGCACGTCTCTCTACACCTTACATCTCCATCTCCGTCTAGCCTATTTTATATTCCCTTATATTCCATATTTTTGTCCTTTTTTCCCTTCGCCACTTCAACGACAGCCGCCATAATTTTTCAACAAAGGTTCATAAGTTGAAGAGGTAGACGACAAAGCTCGAAAGAAAGTAAACACGAGGAAACTTTTTGAACCAGCTGATGAGACTGACTATTTACGATAGGGAGCTTAAACGAGACGGATAACTATACAATAACATGTTTACAAACGGTGTTAGGCGTCATGATCATCATCATAACCATCATATGAAAAAAGATCTCAATTTAAGCATTTCATTTCGGTCGGAGAATGTATGTCCTGGAAGAAGGGGCCTGCAACTCAAAACGTAAAATGTGAACAAGGTACCCATTACGGGAGACGGAGAGTATGTTATTATGTGCACGTATCCATGTGTGCGTTAGTTATGCGTTTCCTCGGTATTACCGATGGTAATGTATGTAGGTAGGTACATTACGTACATATAAGCCTGTTCCACCAGCTCGTTCTACACTTCCGTTCTGCATTTGAAAAAACGCAAGGTTCCACAACCATAGCCATAATAATTTTGAATAATATGCTCGTCGTGCCCGTCGTTCTTTTCTTTTTTGACAAACTTTCTCTTGGTCGTGAAAGTAAGCAAAAAAGTGTGCTTGCTATTTTACTTTCTTTACTTTTTCTTTCTTCTCTACTCACTCGTATGCGTATTTGCATGGTATTACTTTACATGGATATCATATTTTGCTAGTTTCGCACTCACCCCTCTACCGCCACTTTTACTTTTTTCTCTCCTGCCACTTGAGATATAAGAGGAGGAGGACTTTTTTTCTCTAGGAACTAAGAATTAGACTAATCTTGGTTGGAAATTGGACATGCTTGCATGCGTACATGCTGCCATACAATGTGCCCCCTTTAAAAAGTTGGAGCCCTTGCGGAACATACGGCTTGACGAAAATCCACTTTAAAACAAACTGAGCATTGTATTAATACATATGCTGCGGCTATGTATAAAATCCATGTTTTTTCATGGTTTTTGAGCATATGTAATCATAAAACGTAAAAACAAGCATCTCATTCCTGTTGGACATTCAAGTTGACAGAAAGAGACAAACAGTGAAATACTCTCTCAATCTCTGTCCACTGAGCCTAGTACTTTTCCTAGCTGGTGAAATGGATATACATGTAGACGGGAGAGAAAGTAAATTTATGTCGACAAGCTTCCTGCAATTGATAGCGTAAAAATCCACAAAGCCACTACAACTCTTGTGGTTGTTTTTATTTGTGCACATTACTTCTCCAACAACAACAACATACACATGTCGAGTAATAAGTTGCTGCATGATCTTGTCATCTAGAATGTGCAAGATTTATGAATATACATCATAGCATGCCCACCCTCTTTGCATGACAGTGTAGCGAGCGAGCGAGGAAAAACTGCGTAATCGGAGACGCAGTTGTAGTAAGTTTAACGTTGTCGAACGCTCCCACCACCACCGCAACTACCGCTCTAGAGTCCCATTTCCTTGGACTCAACTACTACCGCTAATGCCTCTACAACAAACGTTTATATTTACTCATGTCCTGCAACATATGTACTCGCATTTATGTGATTGTACTTTATTATTCCAGTAAATAGTGTACTGAACAACATGGCTGAAAGTTATGTGATGGTAGTGTAAAAACTTTACTGAGAAGTAAAGCACTATTTTTCTCGGATGTGTGCGATACACTTACAGAATTCATGCACAAACGTAGGAAAATAGAGAAAAAAATGGAGTAGCTAGCTAAACTCTGCCTTCTGAATGCATAATATTGTTCTTGCGATAATCTGTGAAATATGCTATTTTCACACATCGTATAATGCAAACACAACCGTTGAGCAGCTCTATATGTACCAGTAAAGAACTACAATGTGTCCATTCTGGAACTAGAAAATGAATAAAACCTGCATATAAAATTTGGGTGAGAGGAAGGAGAATGAGATGGGCTCTACTTACAAACCATCACACCACAGGGTGTTGCAAATTATGATTATTACTATGCTCCTTGCTGATGTTGTTCTGTTGGAAACATGCTGTATGGATGACGTTGTTGGTAAAACTATTCACGTAAGCTGTAGAATTGCTCCATTTTAAAGTGAGGACAAGGCGGAGGGCACAAAGCGAGATATTATAATATGCGTGTCAATCCGTTTCCCGTTAGTAATTTACTTAAACACATAATAAATAATGTTGTGTAATCATGAAAAAAGGAATAAGCCAAGTCCAGAAGAAAAAAAGAATTCGTTCTTGGCAAGAAGTTCATGATGAATGCTCGCCTGTTTTCTAATATTTTTTTGAATGCACCGTGTACAATTTCCTAGTCAGTCAGTCATATTCTTGGAGACCTGTATGGTAATAGAATGGAAGGTTTAGATTGCACGTTTAAAATCAATGTGACGGGAATTAGAGCAAAGACAATTATATACGGTGTTCCTTTTTTCATTCTCTTCACTGGCAAAGCGCAAAGATACGATTAAGTGTGTGGAAGTATATTATGTATGGAACTGCTAATGGCTAATGAGCTCATATGCATTCGGTCGGAGAGCAACTCAAAGCACCTATTGAGAATCGAAATTTCGCATGCTTTCATTCTATGCCAGCATGTGTGCATGCAAGCAAAATGAGCGAATCACTTGTAAAAGGAAGTGGCACTCAAGACTGTGTTTCTCATTACATAATAATACGTATGTACAAACGCATACATTGATCCATATCTCTAGACTACAATTAACGTGAAAAAATGGTTCTCTAAATCCGAAGGAAAAGCGCCTCTTCTGAAAGCGTTGATGTGGGCAGACTCTGAGGGTGAATGAGTGAAAGCCGACAAAAGCCAACTTGTGTGATATCAGTTGCCTCGAGTGCAATTGTGAGCTGGTTTCACAATCAGTGGACAGTGAAAGAATAGAACAATAACATTATGAAATACTACCTACCACCACTATACTCATATTCGTTGCATAACCGAAGAGAAGGTTAGGTAGAGAGACAATGATGACTATGATGATAACTGCGCGACGAGTGGTCTTCAAACACGTTGAACAAAAAATAGTTCTGTGCCTGTCGATACGCCGCTAAAACTGTTTGAATGGTGGGGAGATGGACCACCATCCGAGTTTATTTCTTCAGCAGTGCTACAATATTATGCACTGCTCATACATAGTTGTTAGTTGAGTGAGCAATAATGTACTGGTTTCAAATGTATGGAGGCCATGAACACAATGGACTTTTATTGATGTGGAAGTGGTTGTTGGTGATGGTTAGTGGAAGCTTGTATTTATCTGACACGCATGCATTTCATGGATGGATGAAAGGAGAGAGAGCGCAAATCGCATACTAATGCTAACCAAACTGGAAATGAATGGAAAGAATGCAAAATAATAATGTGCTCTACTCCTGCCATTAATATGTAAAATAACCTGATAACTAGGTATATAACCATCGTTATTGTCAAAAATGGAAGCATCACTGATGTGTTACCAGCTTACTCCTAACTTGTTTGGTGACGGGAGCCTCACTTAATACTCGAATAGGAGTGGTGAAAAGAGGATTTGTGTTGAATGCCTGTTGTATGTGTGCAACAAACTGAAACCAGACCTTGTTTATACTGTTCTGCGTTTGCTTATGTTTGAGCGTTTTTGTCTGTTTGCCTGTGAAGAGCCTATTTATAGGAGTGAATGAGAATGAGGGAGAGAGAGACACAAGAAGAGAATGGCTCGGTATTTTGTTTGCACAGACTTTTTCTGTTAAAAATGTGCCAATTTAATGTCAACATTTATATATTAGCTGGTGCGTTTTTACTATTAGATACGATAATGTGACAGCTTGAAAAACTGTATGTGTTTTTGAATATGTGTGTGTGTGCAAGAGAGAGAACGTGTGTGCAGCTTTTTTGGTTAAAAGTATTGCAGAATATTATTAGTAAAGGAGGAAGATCGATCAATAAAAGGATTCAAAGTTGAAACGACTACATGCATGCTTGTCTATTCACTTGTAAAGCAAAATATATTATTATTGAAAATATCTAATCCTTATGCACATTTCAAAGTTAAGGAAAAAACTACATGTTGGATTTTTACTGAAAGGGAAATCATTATCAGAGGAGCGATTTATTGATAGGTGACGTGAAGTGCGTTGCTCACGAAACGGCTTTGCCAAGGTTTCAAACTGCTGCTTAAAGTGGAATTGGTAAGCTAGGAGTTGGCTAATGGACGAGGTGTCCAAAAGATAATTTTGGTAAATACCGGTATTTACCGGGGAAAACGGTATTCGTCACTTCGAGTCTATTGGAAAAAAGTTAAAATTATATAAGCATCGGGGCATTGTGAAGCATATATATTTGCTAGTTGATTTTTTGCCGTTTTTATACATGTCTCCCAGTGGAAAATATGTAAAACGATGTATAGTGGGATTTACTCATCCCTTTCAAGGCAACAGAGGAATAAATAAACTTTTAGACTGATGTTGCATGATGAAGAGAAGAGACAAGAAATAGGAAGATAATGACGAGTGAAATTGAGGTTGTTGTAACAGTGATGGATGCGTACACGTTACACCGATCATCCCAAATTTGTTTATTATGACTACTTGAAACTCATCACTCCCTCGAACAGATCACCCTTGTTGTAATGAAAACAAACATAAAATTAATTGTATATTTATTCTTAATCTCTGGATATGGCTAACTATACTGAATAATATACTATATCCTTGTAAGGATAGGAATGATTTCATTATGTTTTTATTTGAAATTGTATGGGAGTACAGTCATAAAAAGTTTATTTGTCACAATATTATTTGTTTGTTTGTCCAGCGTAGTATTAATTGTAAAGGGCAAAAAAGGCATAGACAAAAGCAGCTTCAAAAATACCTAATTGAGCATTAATTATTGATCTTTTGAGGCAACGTGTTCTAAAAAACATTCGATGGTCAATTAATTCACCAAAGCTGTTACTGTGCGCTGCTAAAGCATGCACGATGCTAACCTTAAAAAGTTAAATCCGCCAAGTCACAAATATTATCATAAACTCATAGATTTTTATGCCCAACGGCTTCATCATATTTCGCCAGCATTCACATTAATCATGTATGCGCTGTTTCCTCTTCTGCTACTAATCTCCCTTTCCATCGTACAAAGTCCTAGTCATTAATTAGTAAATGATGTGCTGCTAAATATTTGTGGTGACATAATTACGTTATATAGTTATAGACGTGGAAAGTTACTCTGGCGGCGAAATGGGCGCGATAACGGAAGAGATTAAAGCGGTCCAAAAGTCAAAGTGTGTACCTGTTCCTACAATTTCAGCAGTTGAGTCACTAATCTGATAATGCAATTTATTTCAGTTCATTCCACGTCAATGGGGAGTTAGTGTGACATGGTAAAACGAATAAACTGCCTAATCTATCCTTTTTTGTGGGAATAATAACGCTCACATGAGTAACTCCTTAATTGATATTCATTGCATTTTCTAACAAAAAAACGAGAGGGAAAGAAGGAATGAAAGTGTTCTGTGGAGAGGAGTATAATGGTATGCAGGCAGGCAACGTAATTCCTCATCATCTTCTCTTTCTCTTCCTTTACTCTATTCTGCCGCTGTTGCTTCTTCCTTTTCTATTGAGTAGGAAATGAAAAAAAAGTCTAACAAAAAAGTTCAAAAGTCGACAAGGTGGCATAAATGCCACTGCGTTTCCCTTCTGTGATTTCCTCGCTTACATATATTCTTTCCCTACAACTTGCTGACTACATATTGCTCTTCTCACTGTTTAAGAGTGTGTTTTCTCACCATTGTGTGGTGTTTGTAGAAACCGTTCCAACGAAAGCATTGATGATGATCAGAGAACGATGATTATAATCGCCCTACCATTAATACACACCTACACTTTTTTTAGATGCTTGGCATTCAGTCTTTCTTCCTTTTCTGCCGGTTTGCTCCAAACCATGTCTCTTCCCACTCTTTGGGTCGCTGTTGCTGTCTGTTAGCAGTTAAACTTGCTAAATAATTGACTTTGAACGAGTCACAGAAAAAGGCGATGAATTCTACAGTTTCATATATCTATGAGACTGATAAAAAGAAAGAGTTTTTCCTTCTTCGACTGCCACTCTTTATTTCGCTCACAAAAAAGGATCCAAGTGTGAGGCTAAGAAAAACAAATTATCAAACTTTTGCCGAGCCTCAAGAGCGCTCATGATTTCAATCGGCTAAAATTAGTTCTCTACATGAAGCAATGTAAGTAGTTCCACGGAAAGTGGCTTGGCTTAACGTGTAGGTATAGACGAGGCGCTAAATATGTTGAGAATCAAGTTAATTTTCTCAATAAGTATACGGTTAAAAAGGGCATCCAAAAAGGAATGAACTGGATATAGGATACTACAATATGCACAGACGATTGCTGGCTACACTGCCTGTCTATATAAATTATGTTTTATTACCGAATCGTGAATTTCCAAAATATACCAATGAGGTTTGTTTAATGGGGCACCGTTTTTCTTAGGAACTGAATTTCACGTTAGTTGAATGCATGGCTGAGTAGAATTGAAGGGGAGAAACTTAGAGAAAAGGGGAATCTGTGGGGAAAAAGGTGTGCAATACACAAGAAATTATGTGATTAGAGGAAAAGAAAATAGCGAAAGAGAGAAAAAACATGTGAATAGGGAACAAGAGAGTGGAAACTTTTCGCTTCCCCTTTCTTCTTCTACAAACATTGATGAAAGTGGAAACTAATTGTAGAAGACGGATCAGAAAAGTCAAGGCAATCTAACATATTAGCATCATCAGATTCTCTTAATTCTTCCCGTTCTGCCGCGCTTCTTTTCTCTCGTTACTTTTTCTCTTTCATTTTTCTCTCCATCTCTTCCTGTTTTTTCCCTTGGAACATGTTGTTGAATGACTGCCAACAAAAAAATATGTTTGCAAATAGAAGACGTGTGTGCCTGCTGAACATACATTTGCAGTAGCAATAATACTAACTATATGGGTTACGTTTAGAAACTCCTTTTCATAATGTGTTTTATATAACAGTGCAGACAAATAAAAATAATAATATGGTTACTTCATCCACACGCGTACATCTTTCCTATTTGGAAGTATAGTGGAAACTGGAAACACACTTGTTTGTAAAATATACAATGCAAAGGGAGGAGAAAGACATGTGTTGAGCACATAATATTTACTTATTTGTAGTCAGTGGGAGTACTATTCAGCTGTCCTAAAATGCAAGGTGGTACAGACCACCTCAGAGAAATACCATGTTCCCTTGGAAATCCATACTATACTATTTTTGTCCTCCTGGTCACTGAAAGAATTATAATGAATGTAGTGCAATTTGCGAGTGACAAGGAAAGAGAACAACAATCACCTTTTCATTCTTGATTCGGTTCACGAGGAACTTTTAGGGCAGTTTGAGACTCATGGTCAATAGATTACTGGAGCTGTTGTAAAGGTGGTGACTACAGTTGTGGTGGTGCGGTGGAGTAGGTAAACATTTTGCAATGTCTCTTCATTTGAAGATATCCACAAAAATGTGTGTGGTGCTGAACTGGTTGAATCAAAATTGACTGCTCCCATATCCTTTACCATCTTAGCAGTATGCGTTGTCGTTGTTTCTCTTTTCTCCAGTAGTCCAGTTCTCACTCCCCCCGTATCCAGATGGATAGTTGTATAGTGCTGGTCGAATGATGCTGGTCAGATGTGATGGTCTGTTAATAGGTTGTTTGCAAGAGAGTTCAAAGCGGAACCGTGTTCTATTGAGGTTGAGAAGGTGTACGCTGTAGTCTTGCCGGATATCATCAACTTTTTACTTTTCAGGATATACATTGGTATACAACTAGTTATACTTAATATACTCTATCACTAATATGATATTTCCATTGTACATGCATAGAATTAGGACGGTGGTATATAAATTTTATGTGCACACAATTTTATGTACTACCTCCACGGGGGTGGGACGGTACTCCAATACTTTACGGTACGAAGACCTTCAACTTGCGAAAATAGTAGCAAGCTCCATATCTATTTTTACAATTCAGTATATTCTCATGATAGGCACATACGTAGTCGGTTAAAAAAGAAGATAGAAGGAATAACATTTAGTGTCCACCAACCAACAAAATGGTGGTAGACTACTGTAGTAGTGAACTCCATTCTAAATGGGTGGGTCATAAACATCAGCACTTAACGGGAAAATGTTTTGCGCACTGTCACGACTTTCTTATCCCAGTTGCAGCGTAACTTGGTACACTCCAAGAGAAGTGGATAAGCACATATGTGTAGATATTTAATGTGGCTGTTTCAGTTTCAACAACTTTTAACAGCAGAGTACTGTGAAAATAAGTAAGTTCTGCTTCTCTGAGAGTCGTTCTAGGTATTACCCGCTAGAATGATTAGTGTATCCCGGAGAAGAAGAAAAGAAGATACAAATACATATTATATAATGGGCCAGTGTTGTGATAGTATTATCATCATTTTCCCTCTACTGGTTATGGTACCCCGTCCTATCTCTTTTCTCTACTTACTTTCCTGGTTTCTGTTTAGATTTGGTGCGAGCCAAAGGCCAAGCAAATTTCTTCAAGTGTATCATCATCATCTCGAATGCAATCCATTCAATTCTCTCTTTGTAAAGAAAGGAGCTGATGAAGAAGAGGGAGGACGAGTGCTCTTGTCTCCACTTTTCCCTTTTACTATTATTTGTTTGTTGACTCGAACAACATTTTGCACACTTTCTCTTTTCGGGCTTTGCTTCTCTTTCCACTCTCATTCTCGTCTGTTGTTACGTTCTTTCCATCTCTCTCACTTTCTTTTGTGACCAGAGAGTTATTAGTTAATCCACATTATACTATTGTGTGCGGAGCCGACATATTACGTTCCGCTGCATGGCAATCTGGTTAATAAATTCAGAAGTACAGAATGCTTTCAAAGTACATGTGTACTACCTGGTTTGGTTTACAGCCTCTGAAAAAATTAAAAAGTGCACAGAAAGAAAAACATTTCTCTGAGCCATTCGATATGAAATAATATATAGAAAGTAAACTTGTAGTATGAGTTTACAACAAAAGTCATTGGTGCAATCATCGTGTGAAATCTTATATATGTAGCTTGTGCTCATAAATAATATGTTCGTGTGAATGTGTCAAATATAACCTTTCCTACCTTCACCCGACAAGGTACATGGTTTCAGTAATGTGGTCAATGATTAGTACTGTAATAAATATATACGATGTTGAGACAACAACGTATGGTAACTTGAATAGCTGACTGGTAGCTGTATGTACATAAGCGTCATTACTGCCACCATTCCACATGACAATGACTCATTGTGACTCCATTACTCAATCACCTTGCCGCTACACCATGAAAATGATGGCGACATCAAGCACCTTCGGTAAATATACTAGCCAGAAAGACCTGAAGTAATGTGCGTTCCAAGCTGGAAAGCTAGGACCGGTAATATAAAGAAAGTATTTAGGAAAAGATAAATGTCACCGTGGAAGATATGAGATCCGCGCCTTCTTGACACTCTGAAAGAATCACACGGACCAATTAAGTAATTTATAAGCTTTCAATATGAGACAAGATTTATTTTACTGTGGTTTTCTAACCATTAATTCATGCCATTTTCGGTTACACTCTGCTATACAGCTGAGAAAATATATTGCTGTTGCTGCAGATTGGGAGTGCAGAAGGGAAAGTGTGCGGGAGAAGAAGAAGTGGAAGTTGGATTTCCTGTTCTTTTCAACTAAGAAACTTGCTACCACTACTTCTTCTCTCCTATTTACTTTCTTTCTCCAGACCTAACCTGTCACTTTGGTTGGATGGTCCGCTGGTTTGGTGATGGCAGCATTTAATTTAGGCTGTGCATATAAGTTTTATAAATTCATACAACACACATGCCTTTCTTTCTGGGATGAACAGGGAGAAATATAAATACATTCTGAAAAGGAACATCCATATATGATTGTTAGATAAACCCTTTGTTCAGCAGGCAAAACTAAATCTTCTTTTTAATATCTGCCATCGCGTAATTGTGCGTACTACTAGCGGGACCGATGGTGAAGGATATTTATTACTTGGCAAAATCATATTATTAGGTATTTTCTACATTTATAGTGCATATATACAGCTCTATTTGGATTTCACATGCCGAAAAATATGGCTTTATCAGACCAAGAAAGGGTACAGATTATACAGTGGTTTTCTCTCTAAAAGTATCATTCATCATGTATAGGTTTATCATTGTCGGCTAACGAGAGCACCGTCCCTCCTTCAATCTAATTTTGCTTAGCGAGCCAAATGTAACATGAGGCATGAGCTTCCTTACGGTATTTTCAAATTATATGGTCATACATATATGATAACTTATACACATAAATATTTGATACAATGGATGAAGTGAAACTTTTCTGTGTTGCACATTGAAATTAATGATGGTGTAAATTCTTGGTTATGCCATTACTATTATTTCACTGTGAGTGCTTTTGCTGGGAGCTTGTAACATGGTACTTTTATTGAAAATAGCACCATTGTGCTTTCAAAGGACATGTCACTCATATGGTGTAACATTTTCCAACGTATGATTGCATAAATTGTGCAATGAAAATTTTTAAAGGCTGTTTCAATTCACAGTCCTTACTTTATTTTGACCAACAGCCTCAAATTGGAGATTACCGTTGAATATTTGCAATTTGTTCAGCCTGGATACTCTGCGAGTATAGCGTGGATAATTGCATTATAATAGTATATGGATAATGACATAAAATGTAATAGATCGTCTAGACTCTAGACTATAGAAAACAATCGATGAGACAAAGTGTGCCTTTTAGAAAAAAAAACTCCAAAAAAATTAGATTTACCAAATTCACTAGTTGACTCAATAGAGATATGAATTCAGTGAACCTCGCTTGCCATGTCAGCGATCTTTTCTGGCGGTTTTCATGTTTAAGACAGCGGCGGCACATGGTACATTCTGAAATGGAATGAGACATGATTATCGAGGAAATCACTTTTGCTCATTCCTTTCATTCACATTTTCGTAGTCATTGAGGCCAATCTTTGTGGATGAAATTGGTATTTCATGGCATTCCATTAACTTTAAACCTGATCTTTTTAAAGGGTATAATACATTATAGATACTTTCACGTTTCCACTAGGCATTATTTCTTCATGAAAAAAGGCTTCTAGCTGTAAACTAAACATTTCTTTGTTCATTTCAGGGTGAAAACGTTGCCGTTTATTATTACTTGCCAAAAAATTGAGCTGCTTCGAGAAACTCTCATTTTTTTCTTGTTAGCTTCTCTGTACATGCACCACTTTGTAGTGTGCACGTACACACGGCAAAATTAAGTTTCACGGTTCACTGGTTTCCCGAACTGATTATTGTACATAGTTCTCTATATATGGTGGTTTCAGGAGAATCTTCTCAAGGACATACGCCAAACCAGCAGTTTCTCATTTTCATGTTTTTACAATGACGGTCGGTTTAAATTTTAATTCCAAAGAGAACACAAAATCTGGGGTGGAACAAATTTAATGATCATTACGGCAGTCTCTCCAAAATTGGGCAACATAAAATGTCGATATCTAATCTTTCTTTCGTTTTATATTTTTCACCCTTCAGCGGAGAGAAAGGAGAACGTGATTCTGAATCATGTCTGGGAAACAATTTTTGTAATAGAAAAACGCACAGATCTTGTACAATTACAACATAGCTGTTCTACACAGTCAGTTGGGTAAAATAATATATGATCTGGCAGGTATACATACTTGTGAGTAACTGGCCAGGTACCTTCAAGACATGAGTTTGAGAATATGCACATAGATTTTCATTCTAGAAATCGTAATAATAATAGTTACCTAACCGTTTGCTTGCGCAAGGGGTTCCTTGGGAATTTGAAACACAAAGATTTTTATTGCACTGTCCGGCAAATGAGCTACATCTACAACATCAGTTCTAAATCCTTGTTCATGCCTCGAAGGAAGAATTGATATTGAAAAGAAAAATAGTTTAATTTTCTTCTTCTGTGAAGTGAACTGGAAAAGCGTACGCCTTCTATTCATAAATGTAAGGTATAAAATATTTGACAGGTTATATCAGTACAGTCAAACTTGTCTATAGTGGCTGCCGAATGGCGGCATGAAAATCGGCCACTATAGCGTATGGCCACTATAAATAAC
>JAHZMV010005830.1:0-18272 GCA_027743765.1 Coecobrya sp. COE2
TAAATAAATAATATAATCGTTAAAATTCATGTATATGTTCGGATGCCTTGTTTGCAAATTACACAATTAAATATAGAGGAAGAAGGTGGCAAATGAAGAAAAGTCATTGGTGTTCAATGGAATTAAAATCGATTCTAATATGCCATACATTTATACCAGTTACTACTAGTTACTTGACGCAAGTTGTGACTCCTCAGCCCTACGTGTCATTCAACATTTCCCCAGGGGTTGGTAATGCCAGTCGTATTTGAAATTTATATACTGAATTATATTTCTATCACTATTGTTCATTTTCAAACAATCCACACGTTTTATATATAGTTAACAAATGTTTAATACATCTACTAAAGCTTGCGGCTAGTTAAAATCATAAGCTGATTTCGCAGAGAATACTGTAGGACCTGCTATTCATACAATTACACTTGTACCATCCACTATTTACATCCTCTTATACATGTATAATACATTTAAGTTTATACGATAAAAGATAATGAGATGCGTGTACGCTGACACTCTTAAACAGAAAATACTATCATTGTATATTAATTTTTGAAAACATCTCAAGCATGAAGCTCCTGGTAGGCATACGGCGCATCCTAGTCACGTCAACGTACTCAGACCAACGACACTAGCTACTAAATCTCAGAAAAATAAAAAAGGAAGATTCCACACAGGCAAGCTTAAAAAATGTCATAAAAGTACTACAAAAATATTAAGAAAAAACATGAAAGTAAATTGTGTCATGACAATTTCTCTCTGATGACTCCTATCTCTCTCTCTTCTCCCTTAATCGTATTATATTTTATGCCACAAGACTCCAAACTGTCTATAACTATTCCCATTAAAATAGTATTATATGTTCTGCACACGCTGACAAAAAATTATGCATGCACGTATAAAAATACACAATACACATTGTTATTGTTGTTGTTTATATTGTTATTAGAGCAAAAAAAGTAACCAAAGCCATACCGGCCTTGCTCAGCAATAATAAAAATAGTACTATTTCTACTCGCTTTACAATATATACCACACACCTGCATTATATCTACCTAAATAGTTTTTTATATTTTTCTCACAAAAACCAACGAAAGAAAGTACAAACACATTCGCTTTTAAAATAACCATTGTCGTATGAAAAAATAGCTACAGGAGTAGCTTTATTTAATGTATATTCTTAGAACAGAAGAATTCAAAATCAATACTCATGAATGCATACATCTCAGTAGACATTCACGGTTGTTATGGGTATTGATATTACCCATTACAATTTTTTTGATTATATTACTACCATGATTTGGCTGTGTTGTAGTGGGTGTACGCTTTATTGTTTCATTTATTTCATGAATGTTTATATGCGTCTTCAAAGAAAATTCTCATGTAGCGTGTAGGATACCGTACCTATCTACCGTTTCTACCTACACACACGCAATTAACGAGCAAATAGTACAGCGTTGCACCTGTACTGCTTCTATGCACATAACACCGTTGTTCATCAAAATGCGTTTTAATAGCGAAGGAGACTGCATTGAACAAATTCCTCTCCACAACCATTGTTCTTCTGATAAATTCACACACAACAGGTGGAACAAAGCACTATAGTGGCAGAAATACTCTCACTGTCAGATTCATTCAAATAATTATTCTGTATGCACCAACACATTAATAAAATAGTTTATTATCGCCATCACAAGGTAATTTTTTTACAGAGCTGAGGATCTCGTTCTGAGATCGTTTTATTGTTACTTATTATTATATTACGATGAAACTGATAGCAAGTTGCATTTCATTGTGCATGATATTAGTGTTCATCATGTTGATGGATGATAAGAAAACATTGTTCGGTTTCCCTTTCCGTTGCCAATCCGTTGCTGTTTAAAATAGCATTTTTACTTTCGTTGTTTATAATTTGCAGGCATTTTGCTTAATTCCAGTTTTCTCATTTCACGTATTAACGTGTCAGAAAAACGCCACAACTTTGACTAACCAAGGCAATAATAACTCAACAAGAAACCATTTATCAAAGAGTAAATTTGACTAAATTAATCCCTACAACTTTTCTCTTTCAAATCAGTCATTCAATAAATTTGACGTTTCTTCTCATATATTTAAATAGTTCAAAAAGAAAACATTTAAAAATGGAACAAACCCAAGAAAATTTTGTTTTGGGCGACTATAATTTTTTAAAGGTTGGATTTGAGGAAGGATCATTGTATATATTTATTGCAACTATATTTTGTACTAACGCCAGCATCATCAATGACGACGTCATGGTGTTCGTTGTGGGATGGTGGGGGTGGTATTTTGGTGGTAGTAATGATGATGAGGCATGGTTTTTACTCTGATGCTGATGAAGTTGATGATCCGCTTTGTTCTGCACCAAAAATCTCGAAAGCAACAAACAACAATCAAAAATGTGGATCGTAAACATGCATGATAAAAATGATATTGTTTGGTGCTTCTACTGTTACTACTGAAGGATGATGGTGATGATGATAAACCAACGCCAAATAAATAATGTGGTCATGCTATGCAGAAAGAAACATGCCACATTAACAAAATTAAAGTTACTATTATTATCTTTATCAAAATGGTTTTAAGGGAATTTACATTGTTGATAATGTGTTGCCATGCATACCGTAGCTCGTCTTTTGAAAGCGTCCATTTCTGTGTGCCAGATAATGACACCCAGCAGCAGCAAAAGTCACTCTGACTGTGTAATTGGTGAAAATTGTTCAGATTAGAATAAAAGAAGCTTTGTTACTGCAGTGGTGCGTGTTTCTTTCACAAGAAACGGACGGAACTTGATGATGATGACACAAATTATACATTTTTAAAATTATCATATTACTTATGTACCTCTCCTTACCCACATTTTTAATATAGGCAGATTCGTCTTAAAGACTATACATATCACTTAATACATTGTTGTGACGATGCCTGTTAGTTATGAGCGAAACGTCAGTCAGTATAGTGGTAACAAACTCAAAGAAAATTTTCTCCTTTTTTCTTACATACTGCCACTTTACTATATACATGTATGTATAAGTTACTGTGGGATTTTACCGAGTTAAATGCCAAATTAATTTAATATTCTAAAAACGCCAATTATTTATGCGATAGTTTTTACTATACCTTTTTGTTCATACATTCTTATAAAAAGGTATGCATGCAAATAGGCGAGAGTGGTGGATACTTTTTTCGTCTAGTTCACCCATTTTTATAAGTGGGACTAAAGATAAGTAACTTTGACAGTTCTTTGATGTGTGCATATGTATGTATAAGCAAACTATACAAACAGTTATTTCGAGCTACATTTTTTTCAAAAACCGCACATTCACATCAAGTTCAAGTTCTATTTTTATCGCCACGATTCACATGAACGATATTGCTTTATTTATCAATATGTAGGGTGATGTGACGATATGAGAATGAAGATTTATGCTGCTACTGTTATCACCAACATTCTCTTTTCAACTAGAAAGATTGAAACTTATAATTTTATCATTGCCATCTTGTTAGGGTTTTGCAAAGCCGGATCGCTATTAAGGGAAATATTAGAGGGAGCATTTTTATAAATCCGCCATTCGAATTCTTTGTTTGACAACTCAAACATTTAACTTTGGAATGCAGGAATATCACAATAAATTTTTGTGGAGCCGCTGCCTTCAGTTGCTTTCCATTATAAGCGGATAAATAGCATTTTCATTTTAGTACACATAACATAGGTGATAGTTATTGTTGCTTTTTTATTATGTGAAATAAAGGCGCGACGGTTTTTCGCTAAATTATTAGCTATAATATTGAGTCAGCAAAAAAAACTAATGCGAGTAGCAAAATCATTATTATTGTTGATTGAGATATCCATCAAATTGGATTTGAATGCCCACGCCTTTCAATAATTGGATACTATATAGAGGATCAGACAATTGATGATTGGTTTCTATATTGTAAATGATGCATATGTGTGTATGATGTGATGATGAATATATTAGGATACGATACTTGCGCTATTTTGGTAGAATTTAGGGAGGTCAATAATAAGTAGTAATAAATAAAAAATGGAAAGGAGGGGACCTTTATTGTTTGGCATGCAAGGGCTGTGTCACTCTGTGTCAACTAACTTGAACAAATCCATAACCTGAAACAATGTCAGCTTTCTTATTCGTAGGGTAGGCAAGTCAGCTATTTGAAAAGCTTTATCTAATCTGTACACACAATAGATTATGTATTGATGCACTTAAATATAATATGTGTATACTCATTTACATACTTATAGTCATATTGTAAGTATAATATAATGTTTATGATAATATGTAAAGTGTAAATTACTATGAAGACAATAAGGGACGAAAATAAGGCAACTGAATTGCTTTGTTTAAAGAGCGATTTGGTTAGATTGTTAAGTTGCTGACACGTGATGAAATGGATTTTGGCTTAGTATTTGCTTGGTTGTCGCCGCTTTTGTCGTAAAATGTCGAACTTGATTGTCATTCACTAACAGACACTTCACTGTTGCTCTCTGTTGCAGTGATTAGCAGGTAGGCAAAGAATATGTATCTTGAGACAAAGAAAAAATTATCTTTTGCTTGGTAAACTTACCCATTTGGATTGGATTGCGTGTCAACTAGAAGCAACATGAAAGACAATCGTCACCGATAATTTCACTAATGCGGTGAGATAAAAATTGCAATAATAATATATTTGTACATTACGGTGACGATGTAACATAAATACGTTGGTGATATTTATGTGCAAGAATTTGTCTGTCATTCACAGTCAACAGATCTGTATCGTCATTGCCAGCAATGCACATTTCAATCGGACTTCAACCCTTCAGTCACCATGATCCTCTACATATTTTGCAGTCATACATTTTTACACTCTCCTCTTCTACTCGTGGTTTAATTTTATCACCACTACAGCTTGTAAAAAATGATTAATGCTACGGCAATTGGAGAAAAAAAATTAGATTGGAAAAGGAATAAAAGTAGGCCATTCATTTGAAAGAAAATGAAATTACGATTTCGCCATTCAATCTGTTCTTGTTCGTATCACAAATAAAAAGGGTTATAGTCATTAATGATTAATGATTGTGGTCGACAGTTACTCCAAAGATTGCTAGGTATAATTTCAAGTGTACTTTTTAAGATGAATACGTATGATGATGAATATTACAAAAAAGTTTTTATCGCATTATTAGAAAATGTTATCAAGGCCAACTTTGTAAATAGTTATTTAAGCTAGAAGCTTAATAATAAGTTTTCAACTTTTTAACTGCATCTTCGATACGCTTTGGGCTTCTGATGTCTCTGGAGGAACATTAATTTTAAGTACCTATACCAATCAACGATTTACATCTATCTCATCGATTTAATTAATATCCATCGTAACATATACATACATACATACATTTTCTAAATTTTCTGTACAGCATTTTCTTTCCTTAAGAATATATGATTTGATTGTCATATGGCAGTAGTAGCATTCTGTACTGTAACTTGTGTATAAAGGAAAACATGCTCTGAGGCATTCTTCTCGCACAGCGTTATACTAATGAAGTAAATTTCGCTTTCATTTCCCTTCCGCCGCCAAGCAAGCCTTGCCGTCTTTATCCTTTGTTTCTACCATACACCGTGATACTCTCCTCTCTTGTAAGTTTCAAAGGAACTGTGCCTCCGTTGTATTCTTACTGGCTGGTTTGTGGTGGTGGTGGCGATATATAGCGCGCAGGAAACTACTCTGCATGTGCTTTCATACATTTTCTGTTCACTTCCTTTTTATAATACGAGAGAAGGCCCGAGAACTGAAAACAATATCTTGTGGCGTTTTAATAAAAACTCTCTGGTAATATGTACGTACGTTAAATGTATGGCGTCTGGTGGTGGTGTTTTGTTGATGTTTATGTTGTGTTGTTTGTTGGCTGATGATGATGTGACTACACTTGTCTTTTCTAATCTATAATGGTACGCATGTTGTTACACACACGTTGTATGTTCACACACAAAACGGTGCTGCTCTTCAAGCTAATTGCCCTCATCATCGTCGTCATCATTGTGTCGCTATTATTTCCTCGCACAATTAAACATATATACCAAAAAGAAACGCCAGCATTACTAACACTACCATCATCATCGTACAGTAACGACAATAAGTTACAAACGGTACGCCTCCACCTACTACATAGTCAGTTTCGACAAGACGTTGTCATTTTCTTTGTAAAAAATATGGTTGTTAATGTTTGTAAATTGCATAGTATGTAAGTCTCTTCTCTTTACGGTAATTTAAAAAATGTTTTTACAATATTTAGAGTAAACCTTTAGCAATTACCACAAAAAAGTTTGCATGTTAAAATGGTATAAATTTCACTTATTCTAATAATTGGCGTCTTCAGGCTATGTATATAAATTTTTTAAGTGAAGCAAGTCATAAATTGGATGAGACAAGTGACCAGGAATACTGATAATAGTCTTTGTGATACACACTGTACCTCTGCCTTTTTATAACCAGGAATTTGGCAAATGCCATAGATAATACATTACTGCTCTCAGTAATTGGTTTTTCTTTCATATGCATAAAATGTATCATTTCATTAATAAGGAAGAAAAGTGACCATTTATGGCAGAGTCGTATCATAGTCTAGAGTTTATTATAGATATCTGTTGATGACGCTGTCATCTCATTTCATTCCCAGCATATTGTTGTAATCACATTGGTTTAATATGGATATGTACCGAAAAGGAGTAAATCTCTAACTTCCTTCTAAATATAGAGTAATCTATGAATTTTGGGTGGATGAAGATCGCAACGTGTGTGTTTGCTTCTTTGAATCCTTTTGCCGATAATCATGATGATGGGATGGTCGTGAACTGTACCATGATGATGATAATGATGGCGAAATTTAGTTAATGCCATTACAGAATAGTGTTGAATTTGCAAGTAACTTAGCAGACTACTGTCGTGGCAGCAGCAGATGACTGATGAGTTTCACTGAAGAAACCACATGGAGATTGGAAATATATCTTGTCTTCATCTAAAACGAATACGAACTATGATTGTTTTGGTGACGACGACGACTTGGCTGCAGTTGGGGTGGTGTGATGACTCTTTTCTGTCCTCATGCTTCATCCATTATTCATGACATGGCACGCCATGTGTGTATGTGCCATTTGCCCCAAGTGCACGGCCCCTGGAAGTTATGCCAATATACATACTTGAGCATGCCTAATAAATTCAAAGGTTTAAAGATGGGGAAATATATTTTGGCACAACTAAATGACCCAGCCATAATTCATTCCAAAAGGATTCCATAGGAACATATGGCATAACATTCTCATGTTTACTTTCGACTTTCAACATTGGCCAGATGGATGAAGAGAATTGAAATCAAAATTTAAGATTGCTTCTGGGAATGCTTCTATCAAGTATACTTAAAGTCAATATTGTTACAGGGAACCTCTCCTTGTCATTGCAGCAGCGTCACAGAAAGCATTTTCTTTTTCCACGAAAAGTAAACACTTGGCAAAGTAGCGTTATAGAAAAAAAATATGAAAAAATTGAACAACATCATTGGAACGCAGGGAAACGTAAACTTGTGCTAAGTCAGGGGATCTGCAGAACACGATGTAGAGTTAATACACACGGGAGGATATTTCATGACAAAGTTGAAAACAGTTTTGTTGCATTAAAAGACATTTTTCTTCTGATGATCTCGACAAACTCAACATGACCCATAGGCCATTTTCTTCATGGCCCCACTGGAATTTCTCAACCGGACCTATGGAGCCATGATAATTTGAAGGCGAGCATCATCATCATGGTGCTCATCTCTCTTGACTAACCACTATATTGGTGCTGCTGGTGAAGTCATCACCATTATCAGCATCTTGCTATACTACCCAGTACCCAAACTACTCCATATTTATTCAATGACTGACCGAGTAAGAGGCATCATTATACTTCTCAGTATCCATTCCAGACATTTTTGTAAACCCCATTCTTTTGCTCGGTTCACAGGATAATATTTTGACAATTTATTCCAGAATAAGGAAAATCACCGGCAGCAGACCACACTTTTATTCGCAATTGACAGAGGTCATAACAAATATAGGTTGCTTGCTTCACTGGTCGTGCGTATGAATTTTTACGGGTATGGGTATAGGTTGCAGCAAAACTAGATATATGTCTACAGAGTACAGAGCCAATGATAAGGAGATAGCGAGAGGAAAAGGGGGACAGAGAGAAGGGAAGTCTGATTCGGGTTAACAGACGAAAGAATGGTCTCTGTCAGCACGTAAACATTGAATTGGGCTTTTTTCTGCAGACGTCATAAATGGGTTATGTTTTTCAAGATGATGATGTTAGTTGGATTTTGGATTATTATGATGGTATACGATGATTTACCCGTTTTTTTGTAAAAACATCACTATAACCTATATATTATATTAGGCGTTGCTGCCATTTCATTTTGCTGACTAATACGTGTCAAAAACCTATTTTTTCTGCTCAGCCCTATTCTTTTGCGACAAGTAAAGGAAGAAAAAAATTCGGTTAAAACTGTTACCAAATAGTACGAAAACGCTAGCCCACCGTAGGCTCTCCATGACCCTACAGTACTGTATAATAGCAGTAATACCAAGAAATTTAATAGCAAATAAAACATCATCGTTCTCTCTTCCTTCTTCTAGTACTCTACTGGACTCCTAGTAGGACCATGCTTCAAAGAGTAGTGGCTGAGAGGAGTAGTAACTCTTTGTCAAAAATATAACAAGCCTGAAAAAAATTACTCTCTGCAAACAACACAGTTTGTGCGCGTCTTCTGCACCAATAAAAGTATCATGGGTGTCAAAAGGGTATGAAATACTATGACATTACTGTGACTCCTGTACCACTTGCCGATATTATTTTTTCAGACGTGTAGGGAGAGGAACCTAATGGCTCCACTAGTACACAATGTAATGCACAACAACAAGCTCTTTACTTTTTTACTTCCTTCTACACAACTTGTCCCCTTTTTATCGTTTTCTTCAAGATCATCTTGAGTCACCATCTTGACTGCTATAGTCGTTGCAGAGTCGTTCTTCTCTTGCTTCTCCTTTTTTCATCGTCATCTCATCTTGCACCATTTTTCTATTATATATAGGACATTTACGGCAATCGTTGATGTATGAATACAATATCGCTTTAGAATATACTTTTATTTTTCATAGGCACACTCCAAGCATAACCTACATAATAATAATATTGTCTTGTATGCCCTACCACCATATACCAACCACACGAGCCTCAGCTTCAACCGCAAATTTATTGCTGTGCTTGCTTGCAACTACAGGAGCACTCCAATTTTTTTCGACTCCCTTTCATTCAATAGTACAAGTTCCTATATTATCTTATTTTTTTGCAAAATGGGTGTGAACTACATAATATTATTAGTACTATGCCTCACGTATTCGTCTTATTATTACTTTATTATTATCGTCGCTAGTCCGTACATTCCAACCTTTTGTCTGGTGCAAAAAATGATAGAGAAATATGCGCAATAATATATAGAGTAATAAAAATGGGAGATGATGATACGACGTTTATACCTACTAAACATTTACTCATCCAGGAAATATATTAAATATAGAGTAGTGTCCTATCTAATAATTATTTATACATACTACTCACACCCGTTATATGACGATGAATGAAACGATATTGATGCTGACCGACCACAATCAAAATACATAACATTGTCCCAGACAACAAAAGGCTCACATGGCATTGTGCACCTTAACTGCATTATGGTGTTAGTTTGACTTGCTCTCCCAGTGGCACCTGACGACTTTGATGATCCTATAATATCTCAGTATATTAATTTCATTCATGATGAAGGTGGCATGGGAATAATCCTGAGTAGAATGAGATATCGGTCGGCTCGACTTTTGGTTCTAGTGTACATACATAGTTTAATTTAGCATAGTTTGGTATACCCTGTACACACCTTTTCCAACCATAACTATAACAAAACAAGTGTGAAAAATGGTAAACCCAATACTCAGATTGATACGGTCTGCAAAAAATATATTTAGTATCATACAACGTTGAAGAAATGCAATGACTAAAGAAGAAAAAAGGAATCAAGAAAATGGGACGATGTCGTCGAGTTCGCTTCCCTGTCCGTGGTAAGATGATGAAATCTACTGCAATAATAATAACAATGATAATATAATAATACCCTTTGTGCAAAGTCGACGTAGACGTCAAAGACTCTACTCTCGTCTTCTATGAAGACTGATGACTCTTGTAGTGTACTTACTTAGTTGCAGCAATCCTTCGTACACACGTCAGAAGTCGACCATTTTAGTGGCCTTCTTCATCATCTTCAGTTGAGTAAGCAGCATTGTTGTAGTTGTTGCGGGCTGTGTGTAGTGATAGCAACCATGTTTGTCATCTAACCAACCTTACAAGTACAACGTGTACTTAAACGTAACGCATTTAAAGTAGTAGTTGGTAATAATAATGTCGAATGATGTACCCCTTTTGATTTATCATATTATGCACATAAAAATCGTCATGATCATAATGCACATTGTGTGTGCAATGCGAAGGAGAGGAGAACACGAACGGTGATTTTATTGACTGGGGTTGCTGTTGTTGTTGGTTGGTTTGGCATGACATAGACCTGCTTCCATAAAGTACTTCTGCCTACTCGTTTAAGGAATGCGAATGTGAGCAAATAAGAGTAACAAAGAGTTATTTTACATGTACATATTATGCACATTAAAATATCTGTAATATAACATAACATGACGTTTGTTAATTTTTTTTCTGCTTGGTCAGTACTATGTAGCTTGAGGACTGTATGAGATAATATTATGGTTGTTTTTAACAATGAGTGTTACGTAATGCTGTTTGCTATATGCTGCTTTAAAGTTTGCAGGAAATCAAACAGTCAGTCAAGGAAATAAAGTTTAAGTTCGCTCGCGCAATAATAATGATCTATATAACTACACAGTGCAAAGCTGATGTTGTGTTATTGTTATGATGTTATTGTAACAATGAAAGGCTTCAGGATTATTATCATTTATTAGATTGGTTTAAAAGGGTTTGAGGTTTAGGTATGTATGCATTGTTATGTTCCGATATTACATGTCGTCCGACGGATTTTGTTTTTCTAAAGAAAGCAATTAAAAGTACAAGGTGCATTACCCTCTCATTATTATAGATGTTTGCTACGTGCAACACATAATCATGCAGGGACTTAAGAGTTGAGGTGGTGATACAAAAGATGATGACAATGATAACCGACAAGATTGATTTGCTCCATGATAAAGAAAACAAAATGAAACAAACAGCAACGGCTTTTACTTTGGGCTAATTAGCAGTGGCGTCGGCGATGATGTATTGTTTTGAACAATGCGCTTTATGTATTCGGAAGCTCTGGCTGCTGTTGAGTGGAAAGGGAATTTTACCAAGAAAATATTTTCCCCTGCTGCCGGGTAACTGGACTTTCCAAACATAATAAAAAGTTTATATTTGAAAAGATTTGACGAGGCAAAAATATTTTGTTCATGATGCTTACATAACTTGTTCCACTCCATGGATATACAACTGAATTCGAAAGACCACACTTCACTAACTTTTATGGTTGCCATGCTTATTGTAATATATTGTGTTGTTGCATTATTGATACTCGGCATCGTCCACATCATCATCATCATAACCCTCAGTAGTCAGTAGTAGGTGAGCAAGTGGCAAAGTACCAGTGAATTACAAGAGTAATGAACTCACTCGGTATTCAGTTCCTTTTCAAGGATGATCCAGCAAGTAGAGGCCGATGCTGACTAACAACAACAAAATACATACCACCACCACCATTCATTTTTGGCTTATATCACTCTGCTCTTGGCAAAATTACTATAAGAAAGTAGGTAATAGTTATTTGTATGTATGCAGCTGGCGCCGCCGGAGTCAAGGCACACATCTTCATCATTGTATCGTCTTAAGCAGGAGGGGAAGACGGATGAACAGCTTAAAAGAATTTCTTTTTTACATTTGCATCCTGGTCGCTCTTCGCTTCTTTTTGACAAGACGAGACGTGATAGATAGTATAATAGATGCAAGCAAGATGCTCTCTCTCACTCTAACTAACTACATGATGCATACAAGATTACTCTTATAAGTACTCACTAAAAGCGATAATATAACAAGACAAACATGTATCAAAAAGTAGGCATATATTCAAATAATGGCGGAGTTGATGATAGCGAAGGCTTACTAATAGCAGAGTCGCATGAATTCTTTCAAATAATAATAATAATGCGTGTGTAAAAGCATGGAAGTAAGTAAGCAGTGAGAGGAAAGAGGAAGCGTTTAGCTGGTAATCATATAAGTATTCAAGACAGACATTTCCAGCCTCCAGCAAGAAAAGAGACGGTAGAAAGGATGAATAAAACTGACTCTTATTTCGCTCCAAGTTTTGCTCTGCATCTATATACACCTCCTTATTCTAGTCTTTCTTACTTTTCCCTTTTAACTTGGAAATACACATTAAACTCCAGTTCCACTCATCTATCGTCTCTACTACTTTACTTTCCACATAAGGAATCAGCGTGTTCAACAGAAACCAGGCATAAGTTTTCCTCTGCCTGCAATACCATATCATCATCATCAGCATTCCACGTTTTGCTTTCCGTCTTTCACACTCGTTTCTGGACCGAATTGTAACTTATATGGATAAAATCGCGCTGATCATTCTGATCATTACCAGACACAAAAGTAATTTTCTTCTTTGGTTGCTCTTTTCGCAACCCATTTTCCATTTTAATGCTTATTTTCTTATTTTTCTGCCAAAAATATTGCTGAGACGTCACAGAATCATTTTGATCCTGTGGCTCCATTTTGGCGAGTAATAAGGCATATTCGTTTTTTATATTCATCCATTATTACTCTGTCGATTAGAAAAAAAATTAATGCTTTCTTACTTCGTTGTTGACTCAAAGCTAACATGAACATACAAACTAAACATTTAACTTGATCTTATCATCACCGGGACGATCAGTTTTTATCCTCAAGACTTACAGCAAGTTTGCAGATAGACGGCATAAGACCATTCCTGTCTACTAAATACGACACGTGAAGCGGCGAAAGGAAACTGCAAGCCGAGCTATGCAGTCAATTAGACTTCACACTTTTGCTCTTTTGTCTCTCCTGTCTATATTATTAAACGGTCATCAAACTTTTTTATGAAATGGAATTATTGCTGCAGAATAAAAAGCTATTGCAATTTCACTCTATGTTTTGTTGCTTTTACTACCGACTTTTTCATTTTACCCTGTGTATTTAATTTTTATAGGTATATACATTCGTTAGTCACTCTCTTCTCACTTGAATGCGTATATGTACCACCATACCCCTTTCTTACGTCTTCGCTCGCTCTTTGTGTGTGTCATGTCATTACTTAGTCTGTCTATCATTACCAAGACGATTATTATTGACAGAGGTAGATAAAGAGGCGAAATAAGTCCTGTGAGACGCTCAACTTGAATTGATGAAAAGGAAAATTGAACACGACAAAATACTCCGGCCTTAATTTCATTTTATCTTCATCTATCTCTCATACACACTCTAAAGAAAAGTAAACAGAAGTAGTGCTTGCACTCTAGTGAGTGCTGAGCAACAAAAAGGAAAAAAGAAAATAGTAAAAAAGTAAATAGAGAAACGATAAGTATTTTTGGTACGAGCAAGTTCGTACGACGGCGACACGAGAGAAGTCGTGCAGGGAGTGTTATTTTATACAATATCGCGCTAGTCCCTCCTCCCCATTCACACTTGGTTTTTTATGTATATTCGCTTTGATGAACAGAGAGAAACGGTTTTCCTCAACAGAATTACTAATATTATCATTGTTATTATCCAAAATTTGAGTAGCGACACAAGAGAGGTAATCGCAATTCCATCACATCATCACTTCCACTTTTCGCAATTAACATAGTTGTCATCATCACCATCAGCATCGTGATCGACATCGACACAGACAAAAGGCACGAGAATCACATTAGTTTGCAGTATTACCATCATCAACTTCACAGCCATTTTAGTTACCAACTCACTAAATTTATTTACATCATCATCATTTATGCTAACTGAATTTGGGCTTATCTCCTTTCCTAAGTTGTTAGGATCTTCCTTTTCAGTAGAATGTTGCATGTAAGTACTCAAGATTACAAGACAGTAACGATGACGACGTCCGACGTCTACTAACTGTAGTAGTGTCATGATATTTGGAATAACCTGAAAAGCGTACTTTCCTTAATAAGCAATAGAGTTAAGTAAGTGCACTCGAGAGATTTGCTACTTTGGTGTGACTCCGCCCTCCCTCGTCTTTTCAGATGATAATTGAGTTTGATACCGAAATATTGCTTTCATAATCAGTTTGGATGCATTGTAAAAGTAAACTATTCAGGAAAGGAAGTATTATTCTGTAACGAGAAGGCCACCCTTTCTCTCCGAGCGGTACGAGGAAGAAGTGGTGCTGTCATTTAAACTGTACGGATAAGTGTTTACTAATGCATAGCCCCTCCGGTATATATACACGCATTTTTACAATTCTGCATCACAGGATGAGCAAGAAGGCGTAACTGACTCACGATGACATAGCTGATTATTGGGAGAGTGATGATGATGATTTCTATTGAAAGAGTAGACTTATTGTTACAAGAGGGGATTTGATACGTATCATTAATCAAGATTTTATGAGCACATCAACCAGCCCAACCAAGAAGGTGAGGAAGTGAATACTATAGTTGGCTTGTTCCGCCACGTGAAGAATGTCATCTTCATTTATCATCATCAGATGCACAACTTTCCTTACTCACTTTGCTATTATGTGATTTTATTTGTCCCATAGTTGCGTCAGTTGTAGTGTATTATGCCTTGGATTGCAATCAAAGCCAACTAATGATGAATTGTCGCAAAAAAATTCGAGGAAAAGTTTAGTCCAAGCAGTGAGCTGAAGGAAATGACTTATTATTTGTTTTAATTGCAAAGCGATTAAAGTGGTCCATTTTTTTTCTTCTGGATGATTGCATACATTTATTGCTTCTGTCCTTTACTAATGTATATGTGCTCTATTTTCCAATATTTAATGTAGGATCCCGTTCAAATTTCAAAACACTTAACTTAAGCTGTTTTACGTACACATTCAATCATCATTTATATTATGGAATTATAGTGGCATTTTTTACTGTTTCAAAATTACTTGTCAATCCGCAAAATATAGAGTTGCTTTTATTTGCAAAATCTTGCAATAATGGCAAATATCGTTATAACGCATATTACAAAAATATTACAAAAAAACAAAATAGCGAGTGAAGTAACTATTCCGTAGTAGAATTCAAATGCTTTTACGATTAGTATTAATTGTAAGTACATTAAGAATTAACATGATTTATAATATAATAATAATAATATCTAATAAATGTTACTAGTAATTTTAGTACCATGTCAGATATTTCAACGGTTCGCCAAATTCGCCAAAAACATAAAAACGAAACTGGTGCACTTATCGACACAGAGTTTAAATAAAAGAAAAGCGTACACAAATCGTTCGCGCTTGTCTCTTCTTTCTTCTCTCTCCTCGCAAATTCTCTTAATGCTTATTTTTAATTTTTTTATATTTCATTTCTTTTTTCACTACTGCATTCTATAGACAATCTTACTGACATCATAAAAGCTAATCTTAATTTTATAAAATCACTCTCCCTCTCGGCATCAGCTAAAAATGTAAGCATTTTTATTCGTTTTACCGCAACATGTACCTATTTATAATTGCGATAATGACGATAATGATAATAAAAGTAATTGTAATCAGAAAGTGCAGTTTGCAACGAGTATATAATTGCTAATGTTGTTATTATTTTGTCTGTTGTACAGAAATACCTATTTTCTGATGATGAATATATGTTCATTTGAAAACATTTATCATCAAAAATATCGTTTTTTCACGGCTTTTGCCTTCTTGTAGTAGGATGCTTACCACTTGCGCTTTCAATGTGCCTCATTCCGTATATCAAGTAAAATTTACAATAGCATTGTAAAACAAGTGGATGCAGTTCTTTATTCAGATTTTTAATAGGATTTATATTTTTGAAAATTTGGATAGTATTTGATGAAATTATTGCATTGAACAATTTTCGAGTTATACGTGTTGTATGTGGTATGTATCATTTATATAACATCATGTATATTTTGATGCTACATTTAGGTACTAATCATTTTGTAGGTAGATATATGTATGAATTATTATTGTGCATGTCTGCAGGCACCTAAGTAGAGAGGGTGATCAGGTAAATAATATTGTATAAAACTTCAATACGATGAGTTTCAATGATTATTATGATTGTACTCATATAAATTACCCACTTTAAAGAATATCTATATACAGCAACGTGCATAATACTTTTTTTTGAAAATTATTGACTCATTAAATGGCAACAAGGAATAGTGAAATGCTGCAAAAGATCGACTTACGTAGATACTTGACTATATTCTACATAGTTTTTGTGGTAGACTCGTTGTGGTGGTGTTTATGTAACCATTTAGATTGTTACATGTCATTTACAACGAGAATACTGTCAACGGGGAAAGTGAAATTTGAGTTTAACGAAATTTAAATTTGCTCATGTCAGTTTGCCAGTCAATCAAGGGAAGTTATACCGATATGTCGTTGAACATTGAGTGTGTTATGCAACATGGGACATTTTGGAAACTGGGAGAAATTAAGACTTGAAACTGACATGAAACGAACCTTCTGCCTCCGTGGTAGTGGTGGCTAATATAAAGGGCTATCACTCACTTTAGAATCACAGAAAATGTAAAAGTTTTTTATACGACGAGGAAAAGAAAACTTTTTGGGAGGCATGTGATTTGTCAAAGTTCTCCTTTTATTATTTTAAAAGTACGTACTATTATATTAGCGTTTCACCCTTCCAGTCAATGTGTAGAACTTTCATTTCGTATTGATCTAAAGAGCAATATTTTAATGGGCCGCTAGTTCATTATAAAACTAACAATGAGAACATGGTTTTTCATAGTATTGTTTTGTTTTTGAAAGTAAACTTGCAAAATAGGTATATGGTTTTTGAATACGGCAGAATTACTCCTTTTCATAGATTTCGTATTAGAAACAAACAATAAAATTCAGCATGAACAAGGACATCCTATTATTTGCACATATCTAAAATATAAACCAAATACTTACTTTACAGAATTCATTTTGTCTTACACAACACGGCTTTTTTACAATTAAACACTTAAACCAACGATTCGGAAAATTACTACTAAAAATGTGTGTACATATTTCATATTTCGTGTTATTGTACTCAAATGTAATGATGTATGCACAATACTGAACATTTTAAAATAACTTTTCTAACTTTTGTTTGAAAAGTAGAATGTTGAAGAGAATTTTGTTGGATGGGTTGTGTTATGTCAGAAGTCAGAACGCAATTTTCATGTAATATGAAAATATTCTTTATTCATCTATCACTCTTGTGTACGTCATAATGAGTTATGTAAGTTATTTGAATTGAATTGCTCTTATTCGGCCGTTAGTCTTGAATTTAGTCAGTAGTAGTACATACATATTATACCTACACACATTTTGCATAGCAACTGAGGACACAATACGTCTAGAAATATACAACAGCTTATATTTTTTATAGTGACGGCTTATCAGTTCTTAGTCCCACCAACAAAATATCCCTATATTCATTATATGTATCGTGAATAATAGTAAAAATACGTATTTATCCCTTAAGGATTACTGTCAACAGTTTTTTAGGAAATTCCACAAATATAATACAATTTCAGTGTAATCTTTAAAATGGTTCCAAGAAATCTTAATGTTATTATTAATGGTTGCGTAAACCAACTCTTTTCAATACAATAGTTATTAAGTATGAATTAATAATGATAATGCGTAATAAATTCTGTCTTGAATTGAAAGGATTTTCATGCATCAAGTCAGGAAGTCTTGTCGTGCCATGTGTGTGGATATCAAAGTGATATTGTTTGTTACTCTGCCTTGCAACATTTGAGGCAATTTTGACAAAAGAAAGAATAAAATTGTAATGTTATTATACATGCTGATAGTGGAAACGCCTAATTTTTTAGTAAAATAATGGATAGTGGATGCATGATGTGGCTTATCGCTTATCGTTTTTCATGTAGTAGCACGTGGATACTTATTACAATAACTGCTTCATTATATATATTATATTTTATAA
>JAHZMV010005831.1:0-10407 GCA_027743765.1 Coecobrya sp. COE2
ATAAAATGCGTGAGAGTGCGAGAGGACAAATTTTATACATAAATATGACAATTTTTTAACGTAAGCGTATTTGATACGATCTACGTCGCAGTAATGGAAGCGGTAATTAAAAATATATGCAGTTTTACGGCAGATAAAGTGCAGTGATAATTAGGTACTCGGTTGTTTATTTAAGGAAATGAAGCATCGGCATAAATCCTAACGTCTACACTTATGATTTAAAATAATACTAACGTACGTAACGTAATATGTAATAAAGAATGTTATGCAATAAAAACATCCGACTACTGTACAAAGAAACATAATTCAAACAATAAACGATGTTTCCATCAAATTGAAACAAAATGAATTATGAAATTCACTTTCTTTAGCTTCCGAGTGAGAATTGAGACTACTTTGAATAGCTTAAACTATGTCATGATGTCAGTCAAAAAGACAATGGATTTAAAAAAAAATTCAAATCAGGTTACCTATTTGTAAACAGACGCATATTCTTTCCCCTTTCGTTTACCGTTAAACGCCTCAAGGCCTCATTTGCATGCTATAAAAATGTGTCGTAGTGTCGTCATCTCATAAACGGGTGACAATTGATGTACAGTGCAGTCTTGTTCCTTCCTGTATTCAGTGTTCCATTAAAATATAAAAAATCTGGGCGTATAAAGGAAAGAATAATATAGCGTATTGTTGCTAATTTCTTTTGTAAGTTCCCATTTTGAAATAAGATTTTAAATAATGGAATGGACAAAAGAAGCATTACACATTAATATAACAAGTTAATCAGTTCGTAAAGTAGATACCGGAATCCGCTAGTAGATTGCAAGAAATTGTGAGAATCAATCAACAAGAACAAAGCATTTTCTCTACCTGGGTTTGGATACATATTTGCATTTAGCAATTTTCAATGAAAATCAATAAATATTATGGATAGCTGAACCCGATGAACCTGAAAATCTTGGCATAGGTATACCTATACCTAATGTGTATGATTTCATGATGCAGTTTTTATTTTTACTTCAATCATTTAGAATGACACAAGTACAAAAATATATTTAAGATAATATTTCTTTTCATATTCACTTTGATCATGTAATTAACGTTACAAGTTACAAATAAGTACCCTTGTTTGGAAATAAAGTATACATTTTAAAATGCTTAAAATGTGAAAACCAAAATAGTATCACATGCATACAAGTTACAAGCTAATTTTATATGGAGTAAAGTATATTATGGCATTGACTCAGTTTTAAAGCCTTCGTAAGGTCAGGCCTTATTCTGCAGTATGTTACAGTCGAAAACGTGAGGTACCCTTAGAGTAGGTATATATTCGTAAATCATGCATCGTTAAATAATTACTGATGCTACTTATAAGCTGAAATTCACGCATTAGACCGTGAAAACTTCAGCACTAAATCATTAATTAAAATCCAATCACAACATACGATAATTATCTACAATAACAACAGCATACACAACATAACATCGCGTATAGTCCTTTCACACACAAATATTGTACAAAAATGCATTTCCATGTAACACAGAGTGCAGTGCACCTAAAATAAGGAAGAAAGGATGTATCTAAATTAATTCACACATCTCTTACCATACATACATAGAACTAGTTAAATATTCAGATATATAAGATAGATAAACATGCTATAAACTAATTATAAAAATATACAACACAAAACGCGTATGTGAACTTGACGTCGACGTGCGTGGTCAATGGCATTCGAGGTAGTACTTATTGCTAGTTATCAGTTATCAGAATTCGATAATTTAAAATACTTACAAATGTAAAATATTCTACATTATCATAACTCTGCTGTATATTTTAAAATCTTACATCATGTTATTTTATTAATGATAACTATTACTAATTGAGTTAACATAAGTAAGAGCATAATGTTATATCCGCAAAGTTTTGAAGAAACCAACCATATTTATAAAGTAATTTGAAGAAACAAGTTTTCTCGCAATACCTTAGATGACTTTTGTTTTTTGTTAAAACCTTATCCGTGTTATACCACAATAGATATGATGTTGAGGATACCATCTCCGAATCAAACTTATCAATAATGAGCAACCTATACCAACCACAGGATATGAATATATCGATTTGTATGCATGATTGAGCTGAAAACTACCAGAAAGGGGCACTTTGAGAAAGACAATTATTTCGTTTAATATCATAATATTTAATAATGTATGTAACGACCACATTTAAAACTGTTGAATGAATAAACATTCATAATGTTATCATGAATAGTTGGAGTGTCATCAGGTATAGCATATGTCCATTAAAACCAAATTAAATGAGCCATGCAACACGCACTGTAATTTAGTTCAATCTGAAGAAATCTCTCGACGCGCAATAAGTCGTTCAACGACGAGGGACTCTTCATTGCCAACATATCTTCGTATACCAACTTGATGCACAAATTTGACCAGTCAAAGTCACCAGTGTTTAGTCAATGTTTTTTTTGCAAAATAATAAGATTAAATGTGCTTAGAACATAGTAATTCTTATCTCAACCATAAATAAGAGCATGACGGCATGCCTGATTCGATTAGACTCTAATCCGTTTTTTTTAAATTGTCAAAAATTGCGATTCCTACATCCTATTTGTAAGTATAATAATATGCGGGTGAATGCACACCAGTAAAATCCTCTGCCATCTTCATTGAAATCTCTAACAAACATACATACCTGATTGGAAGTTGCAAATTTCGTCTTATTGTAAGTTTCCGTTATAGGACCATCTTTTACCACTTCATCGCTTTGATTTGTGGTTAAGGACAAATGATTTATTGCAAATCAGTTTTTAACCATATACCTATTTTTATACAAACAGTATACACCCACTACATACACTGATATCATGTTTAATATTATTACGTCTCATGATCATAAGATTCCAAAATATACACTTTCGTTGGCAAAATACATCGATTTCAAGGAGTAATTTTTACTGTCACTCTTTTTTAAACTTTCCAAATCCCGTAATGTACATAAGACCCTACTAAAGACTTTATTATTTTATTTCATTAAATTATTTTCAACTTATTTGTTATGATTTGAGTGACAGTAGATGATTAATCAAAAATCACGACTTGTGTAACATTTACCATTTTTTATCGCTTGCTAAGACTTTTAATACAAAAAAAGTTTATCACGATTATCATCTAGAAAATCGGCTGCATTTTAAAAATCATTTACTTTCATATTTTTTTTGTTTTGAATTCGGGCATGTAATTGTTTTTCTATCTACCGTATTCATGTCCCCTAAAGAACAGAATAAAATGTTTAAATTCTAATTTGTTCAAATTGGTGTTATCTTATAAATAAGCAAAATAAGCATAAACATCCACTCCCACCATAGAATACAACCTACACAATAAAAATGATCCAAGCCTTCAGTTCCCTACATTAATTCTAATTTACACACAAGATGACGTGTTTAATGTTTAATGACTAGTCATGTTCTTCTCACCTTCATTCATCTTCAGAAAAACTTAATGATAAATCATTCAGTTTCTTGTAAAAATATCCCCCAACACTATTAAATTTTACTTACGAAATTGGGCTACGGCTACAGGGGTCCATTAAAGTTATATAGCACATTTGTGGCTTATTCCAAATCATACACCAATTTCATATAAAAAATTGAAGGTAGCGAATTTCAAGTAATGTGACCATTTCAATTGAACATTATAACGGTAAGTCAAATACAAAATCTTTGTCTTGTAATGATGCCCGGGAATGTCATTAATAGCACAAAATGTGTAGTGACCATTTGACGCATTTCTGCGAATAATGATAACAAGGTTTACAGAGATTGTCATTATTAGAACGAAATGGCCACAATAATAAACATGACGTACCAATTATATTCAGTGTGACGGTGGTGGTAGTGGTGTTGTAAGAAAAACAAATGACACTTTTTTGCAATTACCATTATTGATAACACCTATTTTTCATGCAAGCAGAGAGCGACACAGAATTTATGATGAAGATAACTACGATGACAAAAGTATTTATCTGTATTTTCAGGACAATTATTATTACAACTGGGGACAAATAAGTAAAATGTGCGATATTTTCTGTGTCATAATTTCTAACAAGCCCAAATTTTTTGAAATCGTTGCAACTTGGCTATCTCCATTCGTTAAAAATGTGCCCTTGAAGGAGATAACAAACACCGAGCGAGTGTCCAAATTAGCTTATTAATTATGTTCTTAATTAGCTATACCACTATAATAGCTAGCATATATTCCTTGAATTTTTCGTACATTATCACCTTTCTATTATCACGACAATTACAAGACGCATGAATGAACTAATTTCGCCTTTTCTGCGTATCATATTTTCTGGTTGCTTAAAACCGCCTACACATTGCTTGTCCTTTAAGTCAAAGGCAGTTACAGGAAAAAAATATTTACTGACATTTCAAAAGTGTTAGAGAATAAGAAGTGGTAACACAAAACAAAAAAAAGTGTCAAAATACCTACGTCCGTCATTTTAAACGTCATTCATGTAAGTAGGTATACATTTTTATATGTTTCTCTACCTTCTAGTTAATGTCATGTGATTTCAATCTGTAGATAGGCAGCCCACCTTATGGTGTCGACAAAACGGTGGAGAATACGATGCAACAATGAAATGTAGAACGCAACCACAAATCGACAATAGTGTTAAATTACCAAAATAAAGATGTTTTCCGTTTGTCAGTCAAAATGCATCATGATTAAGGTGTACCTGTGCCTACAAACTAAAAGTAGTTTTTTTATATAGAAGGCTATTATAGAAATATATTCTGAACCGAAATGCAACAACGTACTAAATCTGCTGCGTTAGCGCACGATCTTCATTCATAAACGAGCAACTTCAAAATCATCGTTAAGTACCTGCCTACCAATCTAAATGTATAGAGAAAATACAAGTAGGTAAGTGTAGGTAAGTAGCTGTTTAGAATAACTTTAGATAGAGAATCGTGTCACAGATTTGATTGTCGCCTCTCTAATAAGTAATGCTTGTAAAAGTGAATTAAATGATTTTGACTTTGTTTTCATCAAAGTAATCGTCAGAGTTTACACCGAAGGGATGGTACGGTTGCATTGTATGCGTATACAATACTTGATTGAGGGAAAATTGACGAAACGTAAATGAACTAACATAGACTAACACTTGCTAGTATATTATAAGGGAAGCAAACGCGTCACTCAATGATCTACACAAAATGTAACAGCATCTCAATCAACAATGTCGAAACGAAATGACTCTGCCTCGGTGACTTTTATCCATTTTATTGCGATTTTATCTCTTGCTTATTTCGAAAGACGGGATTGTTGTCTTCACACTTCATTTCAGGCACGAGAATGTAGATATCTCACTTTTTAATCAATTGTCGAAGAGGTAAAGTAAGCACTTCCTAATTATTTTTTTTTCTTTTTTAAATTTGTACTCATTCTGGCATGAAAATTGCTTGTCGGTTTCTTTTCGTGTACGATTTTTAAAATGTAATCACGATCACCCACCGCCAACAATCTGCGTTGCCAATCCCCAAAATAAAAACCAATTTAGAATTGCTATACGCATGAATTAAAAAGTAAAGTTTTGGATTACACACGGCAGGGCTATATTTAATTTCAATTGTATGTACTGATCACATGATGCATCACACCTGCAAAGGAAGGAAAAAGCCTAATAATTCAATATTACTGTAATTTAGCTAGTTTAATCTTTTTCAAATCCCAACTCATTGTGTTCCTGAGATTTGAAATGAATCATTGCAATTAACTGCAGTTATAAAGGTTCATGAGTAACGGCAAAATTATATGAATATTGATTGATAATTAATATGAATGCTTCCGGTCATTTTTCTGTAACGATGAGTTAGATTCAGAATTAGAATTTAACCTATTCTTTTCGTCCTTTTTTACGGAGATAGAAATCCTTTGTGAACATTATCATACGAATCACACATCCCTTCTAATGTATTTACGTCCTGATTGAGTACAATCGGAAATCAGCGAAAACTAATATGCTAAATATACAATTTTAATGAACAGAATGTATGAAAATGTGTAAAACCGAGTGGGTATATTTGATTTTGTGTGAATTTGCATATACAACCCTTTACAAAAATGTAATTTCATTTTGCACTACTTTCAGCTATGTTCTAGCAGCAGTTCATATGAGTAGAGCAGCTTGAAAATCTTTCTCTTTTCAAATCTATTCACAATACTGATATAATATTGGCTATTTTAGATTTTATAATTATGGCATTTTTGTTGCAACCATTGTGAGCAGGCATTCGCAGTTTGTTGAGGTATTGTCGACTAATAGAAAAGTTAAATGATCTTGAAAAGCGCTTGGAAATTAACTGTATTATTCAATTACGTTCTTCTTGCGTAACTCTGTGAATCTTGTGAATCTTACATGCGCGTGCAGGAACTAAACTAATAACAAGGGCTTGATACATTAACTTAAATATTTGAATTAACGTTTCATTTATAAGTAAGTAATAGCAAGTAAACCTAATGTCGTGTGCCACTGAATAAAACCAAACTAACGCCAAAACCGCCATTGAACTATTATGGTATTATATCATAAAATGGCGATGGTTACAATGATGACGCTAAAATGGCAAAAAAGACACCAACGCTAAGTGGTATTACATTTTTGTGTAAAAAAATATACATATTACATACATATATGTGTGTTATATAGTAAATGCTGAATCGTGCCAAGATTCACTTTCCGTTTCTTTCTGTGAAGAGAGAATTGCTTTTACTGCTACCACACCACCTATTACAGCATATTATATCAACGTAACAATAATAAATGTAGCACACAATGCGTATGATCATTATACATTATTATTATTGTTATATTATTTTTCGTTTGACTGATTATGAGTTAAAACGGGAGCACATAACCATTGCAGTTCATTTAGTACTTTTGAAGCACTTTTGTAATATTTAAAGCATAACTGTAGCACTGTCAATTGAGAGAGAAAAAATGAAATTATCATCAAAGGAATTATGTTTTTTCTGCATTCTACTTAACATATCCTCAGGAAACTATACAGAACCGAGGGAATAGAACAGACTATACATCAGTTCATTTCCTAAGCTGAGCAGAACATATTTTTCTGTGACACAAAGACACAGTTGGACAGAAAAGAGATTTTAAAAATTGCACGCATGCAGGAATGCATTTTCGTTAGAAGTGTTAATACAATAACTGCAAATCTAGTGGTGCAGCTATTTTTTATTAAAAATTTTTAAAATCATAAATTGGTTTATACCTAACTTACAAAATTTTCTTATTTGCTCCAACAAACAGAATAGAAAAAAAGAACTTGATTGTATACCACATTGTGAGGTGCAGATCGCATCTCTGTTGGTTATATGTGTGTGTAATGAACGGATTTATAAAATTTGCCAAGCCCTATCATTACAGAGTTTCATCTCTGTCTAACCGAACGAATTGAATTTCAAATACCTACCAACATGAGATATACAATTTGTAGTGCATCATCATCAATGCGAGTAAACTAAAGAAATATAATACTGTCGTCATTTTTTATTTGTCTGCAGAAAATTATCGTATGTTCACTCTAATTCCTCTTCTCATGACGATGTTTTCTTCTTTTAATGATATAGTTTTCTCCATTTTTTTATAATAAAAATGGAATAAGTTCGTAGGTTCATCACACCTACCACACACCACTACCACCACCAACGCCATCATCTTACTTTTCATAGTGGTCATTTTTCCTTTTCATTCATTGCAATTATGTAGGGTATATTATTTCACTTCAATACTTGTAATACTTGTAAATACAATGCAATCATCATCATTTTGATTATATCCCTGTAATTTGTTATAATATAAATTCTACATTGTTAGCGCTTCTGAACTGAACGTATTTCAGTTTTTTGTAGTAAATGAGCAAAAATACAGAGACTTGCATCGTTAGTTATTAGTCAACTCAAATCAAACTTTTTGCTGCATTACTGTCAGCTATTCTTTTTCCACTGAAACGCTGTCGTAATAATGTTCAGTTGCAAACACAACAGCCGCATATATATTTTTATGGTATAGTTCATAGAGTCCCGTCACAGTTTGGTCAGCGGTGAAGGGTCTTCTCGCAGAGATGTAAATGACGTAAGAAGGCTGAGTAATGAAAGTGGATAATCTGTTTTAAGTAATAAAAACCATCCTTCTATCACAATCGGAATAATAATAACAATTTACAACCATAATGCATATTTCCGCCCAAAATGCTCGTCGTGGTCTCTTGTCTCCCTCCCCCTTCACCCTTACTATTCGATTGTAAAAGGTTCTTCCTTTATCACCTATCAATATGCTTTTATGAGAACAGACTAACAGTAGACCTTTAACAGCGGCGGTATTTGCCCTTTACTTTGATTACACTTGCATGACTGCTTATCTCTAATTTAAAGTAACGCAATACAATCATGCACACTTATGAAATGGCGCATTGGATGTGTGCATGTAAAGACATTTACTCTAACTACCTTATAATTGATTTACAAGTAAATCACATAATAATGATTTAGCGTTAATATGCACGCAGATATACGAGATTTTAGTAGTTTACTTAATTACTTGTTAAGAGAGGATAAAAAATATTGAGTCTTCATTTTTATAACTAATTGCTCTATATGCTATTGTTATTCCTCCTACCTGGTAGATATTTTAAAAGGTACGTACATTTATATATATACACCTCCTTATTGTCACCAACTCCAAATGGATTTATGATGATGACTTCTGAAGTGAGGACTGTGGAAGGAAACTAGCTTGCTGGGAACGTGCCCCTGAACAGTATACGTAGGATATTTCACGATTGGCCGTTCTACAGGCGTATGAGTTGGTGGGTGATGAATGTGGTGAAGGTGAAGATGATGATGATGGTGACCCCTGCCTTTCCCTCGGAAATGCTTTGGGGGATGATGATGAGGGGGATGATGAGGACGCGGAGGACCAGAATGCAAATGGGCAATTACGGGCAGTGCTACCCCGTAGGGAGGAGGAACTGCTTCTGATTTCAAAGGTGGTCCATATGAAGGTAGCATTGGTGCTAGACCCAGTGGAACGCCCGGTACATGCTGGGGAGGTCCGTATTGAACATTATTATCCTTGGAAAAGTCTAAAAATTCTGGTGGTCCATTCACTGTTTTGAATGGGGAGTTAATAAATGGCGCTGCCACAGACATAATAACGTCCTTGTGAGCTAAAGGAGCCCCTGGCACATGATCTGGTGGACCGTAACTAATGTGATTTGGTTTGGGTTTCACTACAACAGGCTTATTGTCATCATTAAAGTTGATAATATTTCCGACCGAAACTGGATGGTAATGTATGATTGTCTTGGGTTTCCTGTCAGGTTGCTTCTGGTGAACCTGTGGGGCTTCTGTTTCTGGAGGGGGGAGAGTATGTATTGGATCTGGAAATCCGAGAGGACTATCCTTGAATGAGGTGTCGAAATCCTCTCCTCCACCGTATTCATCGTCATAATGATCTGGTTCCGAATGTGGTTTCGGTGGCTTTCGCGGGGCATTTCGAACATGACCATAGGATGGTCCAGCATGACCCGAAATTAGTGGAGGAAAAAACTGGTCAAAGTTGGCTTGATCGTCTGGAGAATGTGGAGGAGGATTAATTAACCCATTATCTATTACACCACCACCAACACCATTTGAATGCGGATGCACTATAGCACTATGAATATTCACTGTATGTGGCGTTTGGCTATTCACTACCGAAATCGCCATTGGCCCTCCTCCATGGAGTCCATTATGATGGTTGTTTTGATGATGAATTTGTTGAGTATTTATGTGCGGATTAATAAAATGATGTTGTTGTTCGTTAAGATTATTATTAAGGTTATTATTTAGATTATTGTGATGACCATTATTATTATTGCGGATATCATCATGCAATCCAGGACTTTTGTGTAAATGGTGATGAGTTAAGGGTTGCGGATTAGGTGGTATCACTTGTGCACCATCGTGCCACCTTGACGGGTGGGGAAATCCTGCATGCAAATAGTATGTGTTTCCTGTTAACGGTCTATGATGGGGAATGTCCTCTCTGAATAACTGACGCTTGGGTCTGAGCGTTACGGGTAACGCCATAAGGCGCCGTCGTAACAGAGAACGTTTTAAAAGAACACTTGGCCTGACAGGGTAAACGGAGTGTGCTATTCCTAGAAGTATCTGGAAAGAACATTTAACAAAATATCATATTTTAGCATTGGTCATCCCATCATGGTAAGTATTTTACTTTTTCTATCTTTCTGACTTTGACAAGCCAATAATGCAATGAAAGCTTTGTTCACTCACAGCTATAAGGACAAGGTGCCTCGAAACTCT
>JAHZMV010005832.1:0-10334 GCA_027743765.1 Coecobrya sp. COE2
ACATAACATGTAAATGTGCTTGTAATAAGAGACGACAGATACATCCTTGCATTACAATTGCTTATATTATTACATAAATTCTCTTTTTAACCGACAAGGAATAAAAATGCACAAGTATCTTCCTGGATAGTTACATCATTTTTAAACGGATGCTTGGGTTTTTTTATTTCGTAAGTGAACATATTTTAAACACGCTGCTGATATTCAGGATGGCCAATTGTTTGTTTGCCGGATCACCACCACATCCATCCCTCAAAATCCTATCAGTCACACATCAAATACATTTTATTCTACGCGCACAACATCATGACTATCATTCTAATGAGAAAGTGCTGCTTAAACTGAACGGATTAATGCAGGTATTCAGGGATGAACAGGCAGATTTGATGATCAATCTTTTCCTCTACACACGTTATCGACTCGATACAGGTACCCATTAAGGAAACAAAGGACACCGAAAGCAACGTATTTTTTACTACTTTGAGTACTATTCCCATCACATACAATATATTCAACTTACTGCAACGACCCCGTATGTATGAACACGTTTTTATTGAGTAACACATGTAATGCATCTGAATGAATTGTTGCTTCTGTTCAGTAAAAAATGTTCAATTGCTACTTCGTATGATACAAATTGGCCGATTCGCAATTGCAAACGGTATACAGCATTACATATCATTATAATAGCCTTTGTTTAACTTGAGTAGAACGAAAAAATATATTCTCAAACAAATCACAAAGACATTTTGAAACTATTCATTTGAATCCACCATTTTTAATGAGAACGATGCTCTAAAAGACATTTCTACTCTGAGAACGGCACTCTCATTCAAGTCGACAGCATAAAGCAAAAAATAAAATGAGCCTAATGAAACTGTCGCAGAAACTTATACTTCAACGCTTAAAAGCACAAACAGGGAGTATTTATGCAGTCTTGTAAGAAGAAAGCCGCTTTATAAGTTTACGTTACGTTACGCATGTTTTTTGGCATTTTGTTATGCAATGAAGGTTAACCATGCATGGATGTTCATCCATCCGATACAGTCAACTTTAAAAGAAAGCTGAAGATGAAAATATAAATGGCTTACTCACTCACATCTGAAAACAACCTAGACAGCCATATAAAGTTTAATATAGTATATCACGTTAAACTTCTTACGTTCCAGCCGGCTGTTTTGTCGCGCGTATGCAAGATAATATATGTTTTTAAAGAACGTAAGTGAGCATTTTGGGGCTGCTATTAGTGTTTGCTTACCACTATTCCCATATTCCATATCTTTCTTTACCGTGCTTACATTAGCTAAGAGCCAGGATGACACGAATACTGGCACGGTAAGTATTAAAAAAGAGGAAAAGAAGGTAAAAAATTCTCCAAAGAAATTCCTGTCAAAACCTCAAAAAAGAAACGCATCATCCAAACTGGATACGTCCTGGCACGGTGGTGGTATGACAGGCAAGTGCAGCAGAATAAAAGGAAGAAAGGGGAAAAGATGTAGCTATAAAATGTAGTAAAATGCAAGAATGAAATGCACACACACGAAGCAAAATTTTCAAAAAAGAGATCGAGTTTACTACTGCATCTTTTCTTTTTTACCTACACACAAACACATTCGCTGCACTTGACTTGGACTTTTACTACTGCATATTATTATTACTAGAGTATGTTTGTTGGCGAGAATGTGCTCGAATATACCACACCACAATAATCAAATAAGCTTACTATATGCTACTAGGTAGAAATAGAGGGCTTGATCACTGATGCGGCGAGAAAAACGGAGTTGTGCAGTCAAGTTCAAGTCAGTCATCAGTAATCCTGACATTTTGTTGCTTTACGACAAAATGTAACATATCATCGTGAAGGCCTTCTTCATACGTGGGTTCGAAACGAAAGGGTGAGTTTTTGCTTTTTCAACTACTGTTGTTTTAGCAGTATTGAATTTTCCAATAAAACTTGCACTCCAATCATAAAGCATTTTATAGAATTTTACGAGAATTCCAATTTTATACGGATGCAGCTGGAAAAACTCTTGAAAAGAAATTGTCAGAATGTGCGCTCTTCTTTCGCATAAAACAAAAATCCAGTTCATCCGCCGACGAAATGTAGAAAGAAAACTATGAGTGTGCGTGTATAATGTGATCATCAGATCATCTTTTTTTTCTTCATCTTGGCGGCTTCCCCTGCTGCTGACGATGATCTTGCTTCAAGTTGATTGCGGTATTTCCACTTTGGCTTATTGGCAAAAAAAGCTTTTGAGAGTCCTGATGATGTGTTCTATCATTATCATTATTTTGATTGCCTCTCCCATCATTTATAAACAGGGTTATGGGTGCAATTAATGCCATTAAAGAGTGTGGAGAATGAATAGTATAAAAAAGTCTAGATGGAAAAGTCATGACATGGATTCATTTTAAAGATTAACTTTTTATGGAGTTTGGTCGCTGCTCGGTCGGTGTACTTGCTGTTGATTATGGCGATGCTGTTGCTGCTGCTTTTACGTAGATAGATTATTATTGTTGATCTTCATTCCCTCATTCATTCACCTCGTGATAGACACTGATTGCTTTTGATGAAAGGATGAAATAAAAAACATCGTAAAGATGTCGAAAACCTGCCATGGTTTATTATTTGTTGGTCACTTCAGATCTCAGCTAATCTCTCTATGTATATATTTTGGTACGCTGCTGCAAACTATGAACTTGAATACTATCGCTACTCGCGTCTCTGTTTGTCTTAAATCGCATTTAAAAGGAATTGAACTGGAGTCTTTTATATAAAAATGGTCATTTCAATTTAAGCCTCCTTGACTGGGTGCATTATTATTATTATTACTCAAGGAAAAATAAGTCATTGCATATCATGTCGTTAAAATGCATTATCGACGACTTGGGGGATTCGTCGTGTACAAAAGAAAGTGATTGTTTACTTTTCCTATGCACAGACCAATGGAATTTTTGTTGGAGTGGCTCCTTGTATTTGGTTGATTGGATGTTCGAAATGAAGAAATACAAGCTGCATGGTTTATGCTCTTTTCCTGCCACTTGCTACTGTCTTTTTATTGCCTTTTCGACAACGACGATGATGACGAAGACGAGGGCGGCAAAAATGCAAAGTGCAACACCAACACTACCAGCATAATAGAGCGCTCAAAGGGTTTAAAACAAACAAGAAACTAACTTCATCGTGCTGCATTAAAAGATTGCTGCGGGCCGGGTGGCTCCTTGTCATGTCGGATTCACAGTGATACAATCCATAAGGGTAAGAGACAAGAGAAAAATTATGCTGACGCGAACTGTAAAAAATGCTGGTTAATGTCTGGAGATTTTTCAATATTATCATCGCCCTTGTATGTAATTCTCGTCTTTGTCTTTGTTGGACTGTGTGGGTTTGATTTTAAGCCGCTTGATAGTCGAATGAAAAATGTCTGATTTTGATTTTTTACAAACGATGCTTTAACAATGGAGAAATATTTCCTAATGTAATTTCTGCTGATGTAGAACTCTTGGATAATTAGCAATAAAGTTATATAAAAACATTTGGGGCATAATAATTTCTGCTGATGTAGAACTCTTGGATAATTAGCAATAAAGTTACATAAAAACATTTGGGACATAATAATTTCTGCCAATGAAAGATATCTTCTGGACAGGAGAGCTACAGCACAGAGTAAAATGGAAAAGGTAATGCAAGCAAACCAACCAACCATTTTTGTCTTTATTTTGATGGATCCCAAGAGAAATCACTTGATGAATTTCTAATGGCTCAGCGCAATGGAAGTAACTCAAGAGAAATCTTTCTTTCGTTAGTTCACAGCGTGCAGCAAAGGATTACGTTGATGATACTGAAAACTGTATTTACACGAAACAGGCAACGGCGATAATAGTGGCTGTGACATAAGCAATGTTCAAATGCCTTTTGTCTTATGGTCACTTCAATGGATAATCACTAATCATGAACCTGTGGGCCTGTGTTTAACTCCTATGACCCCTTTAAACCAATGATGCCTGCTATAATATAATCAACGACTTTGATTGCAACGGTTATGTTGACTAATAATAACCCTTGAAGCATAACAGAAAAAATACTTTTTACTGGTAAAGAATTTCTGTAGCGTAGAGAGTACTTTTTATGAGCGTGACTGTGGGTACTCCCACTACAGTGAACGTTAAGATAAGAAATGAAATAGAACTGCACCCTTGCATTTTATAATCAGAATGATTCTTACCTTTCGGGTTATTGTCGACAATAGTTCAACGTATTTGTACATTGTATGCATTACATAATATGTCATGCAGGCTTGTAGCCATGTATCAGTCGATGCAATAGTTCTCCATTTTGAGGGAAATATATCAGTGAAAGGAAATGAAGTTAGAAGAGGGGAGATAAACCACAATGTGAAAAGTTGCAGTGTCAGAAAGAAATATATTTTCTTATTCCTCCTCCGTATCTGATAATAAGCTCATATAGTAAATGCATCTTTGTATCTCTTCTTGTTGTGGTTATCACTTTATTAATACTGTGCTTTAGTATACAAATGCAACCTACACATATTTCAAATGCAAACCCTCTTGCACATTTTCAAGAACAGAAAATAATATATATTCATTTGTACAGCCCGTTGTGTCGTTGTTACATTCATTTCGTGAAGATGAAATGTGGACTCCCCCGTCTCATAAAATAAAAGTGAAAATATCTCTTGTCCGATAATATGGAATCTAGAAGACGACGTATTTGTAAGAAAACGTGAAAACGGAAAAATGGAATAATATGCACTTTTATGGAAAAAAAAATTCACGGATAGGCAACTCAAACGTAACGAGTTCCTTGAGAATTTCCAGTAGTGGCGATGATAAACACAAAAGGAAAAGTGCAATAACTAAGCCTGTTTGTTTCTTTTCAGTGAGTTAGTATTCATTCGTTCAGACTTCCACAGTAAGCGTTCCAGTTCACCAGTCGAACTCATTGTCAGTATAAGATGTACACAAAAGTATGTTTCTTTTTTATGCAATTCACAAAACTAGTCCCGTACTTTCTTCTTGTCTGTCTAAACCCATTTCGTATTCAGGAAAGCATGTTGTTGTTGTTGCAAGTGAGTGAATGAGATTCCCCTTGAGATACTTTGCCACTGATGGTATGTCATTTACTATTGGCTTGATATAGAGCTTTATAAAGCTGGTTTGCTATTTCTGTACGTGTGCATTAATACTGCACCACAGCTACTATTTATGCAATTGCCTCCTCCAAAGTCAGAATGAATGCTTTTTATCGTTCATTCAACTTAACATTGACATTGAACCCTATAAATGGACCTGGGATGCTCAAAAGAGTCATGAGTTTTCTCAGAGGATTTAGTACGGCAGAGAATGAGAAGAGAGGAATATTATTGGCATTTGAAAAACACAAGGACAAGCCAAAGAAGGAATATAAATTAATCCCCTAATTCTTGCCACATATAACCAACCCAATAGAGTACAACATTACGTATATACATAGGTGCAGTGCATCATTCTCTTTTCTTAGTGCAGAGAGGAGAATAAAAACAGTAACACTTTCCAAGAAACTGGTGGAGGAAGAATAATAATGGCTAAAAGTCTGAGAAGATATGAGGGGCAGCAACAGCGAGAGAAAATATATAGCGATAAATGAAATTGGTCGAGGGGATGATGTACTTTGGCATGTTGAGCATTCCGCATGATCTCAACTATTTGTTCCTTGTTAAAAGAAGTGTGCGCAATGTCGTGGTGGTAAGTGGTGCGAGTAAGGAAGACAGAAAGCAAATTCTTTGTTTTTTCTTTGGACATAAACAGAGACAGAAAAGGAGGAAAAAGAAGAGTGTTGTCAGAAGAACAAGTAAAAGTAGTGGTAACAAGAGAAGAAGAAGAGAAGAAGTACATAAAAGGCCATTGGACTTTTGAGTTTCTTTCTTGGACTTGCTCCTTGTTGAATGTTTGGTCGGCCACTATATACATTTATATAGTTGCAGGGTTAGTATATATTTAATAACTTCCAGAAAGAATAATACATCTTTTTATAACTGTATCAATTTTAGTGTCTAGTATAAAGCAGTAAAGAAAGGTACATGCTCATGTTTCCGGAAAAGGAATGTGACTCGAAGGAGGAAGGAAAGTAAAGAGCGTGAGTAAATGGACAGAAATAAATTTGTCGAGTTGTAAAACTTGACATGAGATGACAATGACATCAATGCAATGTCTCCATTTTACGGAAGTACGTCAGTAGTGATAGTAGCAACAGAGGACAGAGCAAGAAGTGGGGAAAGTGCCACGATCATAAAACTTTGGGTTTTTCTGTGCCAGAGCGGAATACGCACTCCATCCAGATGGCAGGGAGTTGCTGGCAAATTATAGTCATCTAACGCAGCATAGAAGATTGCTTTTATAATGTTTGGTGCAATAAGAACAGTTACACCTGCTCTTTTGCCTCCTGTGAAATGCCATGTTTGATGAAATAAAGTGTGTAACTGACGCTGTTTCACTTCTGTGAGTACATACACATGTTCAACTAATGAGTATTATACCAAAAACTTCAGCATGCATCAATCAGAGGTGTGTTGTTCAGAGAAAATTGAAATTAGTGTTTTGGTGTATACATTGGCAGAACTCACTTTACGTGTCTAATTTATCATGTTATTTATTTGCATTTAGACAGTTCCATATAATTATGCTGGCCAAAGCCAATCTAGTCATTTTTTATCCTTCTCCTTCCACCTCAATTAACTTGGGAAGGGTAAAGAGAAGTGGAACGTTTCCTGACTAATGTGCAATTCTCGCATCTTTAATATACCTGCTTGCATTCGTAATTGCGCTTTACATTAACAATAATAGATTTGCATGCATTTTGTGCATAGAGAGCACTGTCCTCATCCTACTCGCTGTCTTTTTACCTTGTTCAGAAACCCAGGTAAAAGCAAGTTAAAGTACGGCTCTAACATTATCGGGATCAGATATAGCATTGCGGTTAGTTTGCATGTAACAGTATCAACAATGGGAATGGTCATCCACATTTTATGCATACACGCCGTTCACAATGCCATAATAATCAATGGAATCGCGTGCTCAACTCATATTCATTTTGTCATTATTTGAAAGAATATTAGTATTGCTATCTTTCCCTAGAGTTTCACGAGAATTTTTCTCCTGACTTGTCTCTCTTCAAACTTCCTTTTATTCTAACCTTTTGTTGACTAACCGAAGCTAAAATAGTTGCGGGACTTTTGTATATATGCTTACGGGTAAAATATCCTCACGTATACAGCAACTTTCGCGTATTATTATCCCGTTATTATTATGAATCCTTAAAAAGCTTCCAGGATTTTTTTCCAACTTTCCTGCAATCTACAATGTAGCAAAGTGGAAGTATAGCAGCAGTAGCAGTGGTAATAAGTTAGCAGTGAATGACACTCGAGCCACACCCATCCGACTGCTATTCTTCTAGAAAGTATATACATTATCCGTGGTAGGATCATAGAGACTTTTTTTCCAAACACATCAACTAGGTATTCATGAGGCTCCAGGTTTCTTCCATTATTGTTATTATTATATAACCGATCTGCAATACAATCAGCTAAAAAACGCATACATACGTGCTCAACACAAAACTGCTACTGCATAAAACATGTACGAGGTAAACTTGTCGTTTACGTAGAAAAGTTTCAGACTTGGAAATGAGTTTGACCATGACACAGCAAGACGAAAGGATATAATTTAATGATTCAATGGTAAAAACATTAGGACTCGACACATTACATAATATGTGCACACACAGACATTACCAGGTATCTCTCTCGTCTACCGAAAATTACCTACGCTCGTTTTGCTTTGAATAAGACCAGCGTGTCATAATGAGAGTATGGGGCCACATGCCTACTTGAATGGAACACATGGAAAAATAAGCGTGTTCTATTTACAATTCAGATCTATCTAGTATTCCTGTGTGCTACAAGTTATTACGCAACACGAGAAAAAAACGCCAAAGAAAGAACTAATCAATATTCACAAGTTATAAGCTAAGGCAATACATAAAATCATTCGGTTACAAGCATTAACTTCCTTTCCGAACCATTAGTTGTAGTTGCATGTAAGATTGTCGTGTAGCTAACATCAAACTAGCAGCGCCGTCATTTACATTGTACTTGTGATTGTGTGTGAAAGAGAAAAAAGGAGAGTAAACGAGGCGGTAATGAGTGGACCGGATGGGCAATAAAGTTTTTCTTTCCATCATCAACATCACTCCCTTTTCTAGCTATGAACACGTTTAAAATGCATTAGCTTCATATAAATAAATTTTAGTGTTAGGTATATACTTCATTGAATTTGAAGGCTCGGCATCAATAAAAGTTTTATACTTTTTATGACTCTCAAATAATAATGTTGCACATTTACCCAGTCAGTTAGTTGGTAAGTTGGTCATGTCGTATGAAAGCTTGTTGCAGTAATAATCGCAATGACGTAACAGTAATAAAAACACAAGTTCTCAGCACAACAAAGTGCTTACATTCGACGGAACGATAAGTAAAGCAGCGGCAGAAGGCACTCCTTCCTGGAGGAACATTGATAATAATAATGGTGTGGGCTTGCCTCATACTTGGACTGCTGGTACGTATGACTTTATTACAAGAAACTCCACATCAGCCAACTTGAAATATTCAATAAGCCCCCACAATCCATCGCCTTCATTGCTTTCTTTTCTATTAAAGTTTTCCCTGAAAATCACCCTCAACTCGTAATAATGAATGACACACGACCTTCTCCCGGAAACTGACTTATTTCGTACCCTTGTCGAGTGCGTTACGCACTGTCTACAAGGTTGATGTCTTGTGCCGTTTTCCCCAATGCAAGTCGTGAAAGGAACAGACAACCGGAATATTTAATTTATGAATACATGCGCACATTTTACAACAGCATTCCACGCAACTATTATAAACATTAAACATAGTAATACAAAATATTGGGGTATGGACTGTATATACCGGTCCATTGTATGATTATTGTGACCGGTCGGTTGGTGGGTATTCGGTATCTCTGATCTTGCTCTGTTGCCGTGCTATACTTTTTTATGTGATATTGTTGTCGTTGGTGTTGTGTGCCGGTCTGTCAGCCGCCTTCTTGTCTCACTGAACTTTATCAGTTTCCTAATCCATTTTCATCAAGGAAACTATACACTTGTATTACTGAAAAAGCATATAGCACCACACAGACAGGATCCCATGCATCAACAAACTTGTCAGCAGTGCACAATTCTGTCCATTCCATAATATACAACTGTACTCTTCAATGGGGAAGTGAAAGGGAGACGAGAAAAGAGGAGGAAAATATGGGAGAAGAGTGTTGTTTTTGTATTGCCTGCCTGTGGTTTGCCCAAGTCACCCTAATAAATTGAACGATATACGCTGCTGCCGTAGAAGAGTACAAAATTCTGACATCTCACGATGTGCGTTTACCAATACTCTCAAGAAAAATATACATGCCATGTTGGTATATCTCATATAAGGTAATAGGGTAAATGACATAAACCCCACACCAACCTAGATAATCGTAAATGGTTGGACAATAGGAAAGATAATGTGGTATCATCATCATGTCTCTCGGTGACGTTCCGTCATCATGACTCCATGCGGGAGATTCTCCACTCTACTTACTTTACTCCTTCCACTTCTCTGTTTGCACACTTTCAATAACAACATTACACAAATTTCTATCCACTTCTACTACTCCAGAGCAATTCCCTTGAAGGAAAGGAATCCAAAAACAGAAATTCTCTCTCGCCGGACTCCACAAGAGAAAAGAATGATTACTCGCGTGTAGCAAGCAACAGAAAAAGTGGATTCTTCAACTGACTATCTTTCTCATCCATTTTTTGTTAATGGTAACATACTGGATTGTGTGGAGTAGTGTAGAAGTGGCAAGTAGACGAGATTTACGCAACTAGACACACGCATAAATATACAATACACAGAAATAGATGGATTCTCACATGTAGTTCTTCACAGGAGGCTTTTGTGAACCTCACACATGCACACACAAAAAAGCAGAGAGAAAATAGAATAGAGAATTTTGTCCAGCAGAATACAATACTAACTTAGTCTACACACATTCATCAACCAGCAGTTTGTATGTATTTGTACCATCATCATCAAATAAAGAACAGTGATGTTTAAGACGATGACGGTGCTGATTCAAGGAGGAGGTTATACTCATTGAAAACCTAATACAGTATACTACCTTATATGAATAGGCTGCTGATGTATGGCATAAACCACACATGTAAACAAGTAAGGTTTATTATTGTCAGACATTATAACAACTAAACTGATATA
>JAHZMV010005833.1:0-31713 GCA_027743765.1 Coecobrya sp. COE2
CACTTGTTTCTCTTTGTCTCAAAAAATATAAATAAATTATCAAAGTATAAAAAGCACGTTTCTCCTTCTCATCTTTGAAGCAAAAAAAACCGGTGAAAATAATGCAAGGAAGGACAAAAAAGGACAGTCTGAGGCAATAAGCCAATACAAAAACTTTGGCAAGTCTAGATATTTTTCGGGCTTTTTTATCTCAATTTTGTAGTCAACAGGGTTGCTGGTGGTGCACCAGTTGTCAAACAGTCTTGTTTGTAGTGATTCTTTGCAAACTTTCTCACCAGCAAATAATCACATAAAGTAAGTGAGGAAGAGAAAACAGCATCAAAAACTAAAATGTGTCTGGTACTTGCTACGCACGACAGGATGATTGTTCCTGGAAAAAAGAAAGTCTTTATTTCTATGAAACAAGTAGGAAGACGGTAGGAACATGGAAAGAGTGACGAAAATAATAGTCACATGAGGACGGTATGTACATGTTACAAAATTCCTGAGACAACTTTTGCTAACAGTATTATTCCCGGTATTTAGATATTCTTACATGTTGTTGGAAAAGTTCCGTTTTTTTGTATCGGATATTCAGGGTTGTAGTGGTGTGAGATGGGGCATACCTTTTTGAGCTTTCATGCGTAACCAAAATCAGCCAAGATGATGAGCATCATGAAGACGATAATGATGATCATGGCATTGGTTGCCGAAACTTTTTTTTATCAGAGGTGGTGGTGGCAGTGGTAGTAGTAGTGACAGCAACTGTGACGGTTCTACTACTACACTATGAATGAAAAAGTAGCGTAGAGGGAGATGAAGTTAACAGCGACAAGAACAAGTGTGTATAAAATAAGATGTTGGCGGCGGTGGTAGGTGATGATTATCAAGTCGTTGACTGACTTGAGTGAGTGGATATTCAGAAAAAAAAAAGTAATGGGAAAAATGGAGAAGAAAAGGGAGTCTTTATCATCGTCAGTAGAGAGAGGAGGAATGGCAGTTTAAAAATGAGAAGAAATGACTATGTTATGGAGTGCAAAGTAGTAGTAAAAGGAAGAACAAACACGTAAATTTTTATTTGATCTTCATCACCATAATACACTACTCTTTTCCCTTTATCTTTTTTTCTGCAATAATAAAAACCTACGCGAATGCTTACAATATACAATATAATATATTTTATGTAAAGGGCAGGTTGCTATATTAATTTTAATGAGAGATTTTTATGAGCCATCTTCATAATTATTATGATGATCATCGTTTTGCCACTTTTTTGTTTTCACTTCATATCACAAAGCGTAAAGTGTTTGTATTAGGAATGCGCACTAAAGGAACATTAAAATTGACTTTCTTTCATAACTTGAAAGCTGAAATAATTCATTAAAAATTGTGTAAGTGACCAAGGGCAAGACAAGGGTAAAGGGGCAAGTTGATCACCAACAACCACCTAAACGAGATATAAAATGTTGATGTGCATTTGTGCATGTATTTATTTTAAATATGACTAAACTGTTAAAATTCTTATCTTCAGGTTAGCAAAATTTGACAGTGTACAATACTATCAAATAGATATTGAGTTCTAGGAAGGGAGAAATGCATAGAGCGAGTGTGGTAAGTTAGCGTACTGGATAGGATAAACTCCCCAGCCAGAAAGTCAGATCAATTCACTAACGATCAGCTAAACAAGTAGCAGCCTGTTTCTCTGCTTTCCCCACCCCAGGTGGCTTGATAATGAATGAGCAGATGTAAATACCAACAGGAACATAGGTTGGTTTTCGGTTTTGGTGATACGTGCGCTGGGTACGTACGTGCACAAGTTTCAGACGAAGAGTCGCAGCAGGCATTATTCTTTTATAGTTGCCACCGGGTATTTAAATTATGCAGGACTAAAGTTCTAATCAAGATGCACGTATATAGGTCGACATGTTTCCAAAGTCCTTTCTTTCTACCAATTGCTACAACCGGTGTAAGCGTCCTACAACATTTGTAACAGTAGTAGTACAAATGTCAAATTTCACGAATTTTCAGAGATTTCAGAGAAATTACATAATAGGGAGAGGAAAAATACCTGTGTGGTGTACGTGGATGAATGAAGGGGAATTGGAGGATGGAGTTACAAACGGAGAAACATATCTGTTCTAAAAATGGAACTTGGTACTCCATCCCATTAATAAGTCAGACGGGTATGTACAGTACTACAAGCATATACGCTAAGCTGCTGTACTAACTTTCTAAATATGTGGATAAAATACAGAAACAAATCTGTTTCATCGTTGTTGTCATTGGAGTAAAGAAAAGTGCAACATTTTCTCTCTCTCCGCACTAAACTCTCTGAGTCCCAACTGACTTGCACTGATTGATTGCAAGTGAGCTTAAGAGCAGAGTTCTGGAAGCTAATTTCTCCAGGAAAGACTACCAAAACTTCCTGGTTGTAACCAATAGTATCAATTCTAAATAATAATTCAGTCAGACAGCTTCTTGCTAAAATAGATGGCCTTGCCTTGCATTCAGGGCAAACTTAAATACGAAAGTGTATTTTGGTTTGTTTTTTTTTCTTTATTTCCACCCACGAACATCACTCGTCTGATTTTTATCAAAAATTTATGTGACGCAATTGCAGCCTTTGGATATATCACAAAATTGCGTTGTAACTCAGGGAAAATGTACTAAACAATTTGTATCTGTATATTCAGTGTGGGCAGACGTACAAATTTGCAAAATAATTACAGGAAATCCACCAGAGACAAAAATAACAAATGATTCATCATCAGAATCATTAGGATCACTTGAAATGATTAAGATAAAACGTTCATCCATACTCACAAGAGCCCACTTTACAAATAAATGGTTGTCAAGAGAGCTACTACTCCAAAGTGAGAAAAGAGACACTTGAGATATTTTTCACTGTAAAATATTTATATATGTGTGCATATTACCCCAAAAATATTCTCAATGTGGTAGCTGACTGAAAAGTTAAATAATAATAATAATAATGATCATAATAAAATATTATACAGACTCGTCATCATAATCGTCATTGTCGTAGACGAGACGGGTACAAAACTAACCAAACACCTCTACAAAACGCAGGGTGTGTAAAGTAGTATAGCGTTTAACGACTTGGAGGAGAGGAGACGATGCATATCTCTCAGGAGTTCCTTTCATGTTTTCACATTTTGTCTCGGTGACAGTGTTACACTTGGGAGGAAACACAACGGCAACAAGACCGGTGGTAGTGGCAGAAGACGAAACAGCAACACAAAAACACAACAAACATCATCACTATTCTACCAACTCACGAAATACAACAAGAACCACAACAGCAGCAGCAAAAACAACACACGTTTTATCATAATCATCATTATTATTTATAAGCATAACAATAATCATATAATATACAGTGGTGCACACCTACAAACCTACTTTACCCTTCTCTTTTACAATATTCCAGTCATGTTCATTTAGCCAGGCCACTAGCCACTTCACATGATCTTCATCAGCAGCGTTACGTCGCCATCAGCAAAACAATGTAATATTCTCATCGTGACTATATTCATCCTCCACTTCTCTACCTATTTGTAAGTATACCAGGCTTAGAAAAAAAGGGTAACATGATACGCGTGGCGTGACAATGAAGAAATATATATACATTTTACTGGTTTCTGTTTTATGCCATGCAACAAGCTAAAATAATAGGGTTAGATTGACTATTGTAAAGTACGACGATGATGATGAACGGAGATTTTGGTGTAGTTATTAAAATGAAAGGAGCAGAAGTTGCAGGCAAACACAGGCGAGAAAGTAGCCACTGACGAAATTCTAAGAAGATGGTCACAATATTACATAGTCATTTGTAGCAGTTGTCATCAATTGGACTGTTCATAATAAAATAATTTTCTTGGAATTCTTTCTTCCCACGCACGTAAAAGGCAAATATCTGAGTATTCTGTCGTTAGTGCTGTTCTTAGTGCGTTGATAGTTGATACAATCTGTGTTGCTGCTACGATGCAAGAATAAGAATATTATGTGCTGTGCAGGGTAGTGAATTCGGATGCAGGGTTTGTCAGAGGAAACGAAGAAGGAAAAAGGGAAGTTTCCCAATCGCAACTTTCCCATTGTCATAGTCACGAGCGTAAAGGTTTCAGTTGCTGATTATCACTGCCAATGTTGCTGTTCTTGTCGTTGTTTTGGCGGTGTGTTTCGTGACAGTAGAGTAGTGAGAGTGAGGAGAAGGAAAATAGACAGTCAACCTGAGTATTATTATTGTCCCTGGATTTTATGGTTTTCCTCCCCGGCCAACAAACCGACAATAATTGCCGCATACGTTGTCGCTCTACACTTTTATTTGCCTAAATTACCCTGCTATAATTGTGAGAAATGTAACATCATCAGTTTTCCAGGTAGGTACGTATAATTACATAGCAGGCAGTAGCAAGGTCGACCGGTCAAAGACGAGTTCTAGGCGCAATTTATGTATATGTATAAGCATGTGTGTTTTTTAGAACGGTCAGTTTTAAATTTAGCTTGACGTCTGTTAAATTTGGCGTAGAAAGAGGAGTACTGCGTATATACATATTTTAGCCTTAAAAATCCCGTTGGATTATCTGTAGTGCATTACGCACTGGACTGCAAATGGAAAATTATTGTGACAAATTATTTAAAAGAACTGACTTAAAAAAGGTATTGCTGGCATTGTGAAACGGGTTATGCAAAGGACAAAAAAAAAGATTCGTGGAGCTTACGTATGTACATTGGCAATTTGCATAACAAGTGGGTAGGCATTTGCAACAAAACAGACATAAATACATTCATAATACACAGACCGACACAAAGGGAGAGAAAGGAGCTGCAAGTGGGAAAAATTAGCAGAATGAAAGTTAATTGGCAAAGCTAATGTAATCAGGTACATTGCATGTTGTACAACTCCCTTGCTATCTCTCCACTCCATTCTTTCTCTCTCTCTCAATTAAACTTGCCCTGTTCCCTCCACCTCATAAAATTTTAAGACACAGGTAAGAAAAAAGCTAACTAACCGAGAGAATACAATCGCTATGATTACACACCTTGTCATAATACTTCTGTCATGGGCGAACAAAGTTAATTCATAAATAATTCAAATTCATCATAACGGCAGAGCAAAGAAACAGAGGAAAGAAAGGGTTATTCATTGGACCACTGACTTCACTTACTATCCGTACACTTTCCCTTTCTGAATTAAGCACTTTTAACAAAAACATAATAATATCAAGTGTGGAAAACTCAACTTCACTACTCTCTTTTGCTTTAATAACGACAAAAGATGACAAGAATGAGAGAGGCAAACACGAAGAGCGGATGTGAAATTTCGTATATGCATTCCTATCAACTCCCGGAAATTGCATAGCTTCCATAACCTAACCTAACAAGGTAGCACCGTTTTCGTAAGATTTTGCAGCCCGATTGTATGACAAATGTGTAGCTATAGCTGTATAAATTTTTTACGAGAACAACCATGTCTCAATTAAAATTGTCTCTGAGGGAAAAAATCAAAAAAGGAAGAGGAAGGAAGAAAAAAAGAAACAAGGTTCAATATACTTTGCACTTTCTTTTTCTCCACAGCAGAACAGAATGGAAAGATTTAGTTGAATGGCTTAACTAGAGCCTAATTCATTCAACTTATTCTTTGCTACGAGTTTCGTATTTCGTCTCAATCAATCTGCTGCTTTGCCTTTACCTCGTTCAATTTGCACCGAAGAGAGATTCAACGAGTAGAGTGATTACGACGATCAAGGTAATGATAGTGATCACGAAATATGCTGCTTCCTCCACTTGGATTTTTCACACGCACTCGTACAGTTTGCAAGGAAAGACACTCATCAGATGTATGAGATGTATCAGCAATTCCGGAAATTAAATTCTGTAGAATTTAGGTGTACAGATTTACAACGTGATATGCATGCTTTTGCAAAACTGCACTTGCAATTTTTCATTATTGTTTGTTCATCTATAGTGTTAAAATGGAAAATTTCCGTGTGTGGTTTTCAGTAAAATATATTTTTTCTTATCACTTGGGCTAAACACACGCACACTAGGATACAACTGGTTGTAAAATGGGGAATAACTTTGAAAGCAATTAAGAAAATGGATCCTAGCTGTAACTTACCACCTGAATGAATCACAGTATATCCTGATCTCGTTAATAATTATATAGGATTTCTACAAGTACCTAGTAAAATGCACCACAAGCGGAACGGAAGACACTTCATTTTTTTACACTCTCAGACACATTTGCAATGCTTTCCCTTTTCCAACCGCTATAACAACTTCATTTTTTCTGCATAGTATCTATTCTTTTGGTGAAATTGATATACTCACTTGACTGCATATGCATAATCATATTAATCATAATAATGGGAGTACATGCATAGAGATGTTCTGTAACATATCTTGTAGAACGGATGGATGCATTAAATCGATTTCTTTTTCTCGTCACCGCACATCACCACCTGAAAAATGGGACTGGATTGCCGCTTGGGACCACTGATTGATTGACTGATGATGGATGATAGGTACTACTCTATCAGACAGCACAGAAGCAACAGCAACATCTCAGCAGAATGGGTTAAATTTTTACATTTATTTTTAAACCGGCTCAGAGGTGTGGATTGCGTGTTTTGGAAATATTTTAGAAATTATTGATTCTCTCAGGTGACATTGACGACCGGATGCTTTAGAGAAATCAAAACACTGACAAGATATACTTTAATGTGGAATATGCAATATTGAAATTTAAATATCAAAGTAATTTTACTCCCGGAAAACTTTTACCCGTTTTATTTACCTGAAGATGTAGGAAACCGACATGGGGAAAGGAAGTGGGTGGGATATAAATATTTGTAGTTTACAGCCATTCTTTCATTATTTCTACACCAGCATTATCATCATTCTATCCCTCAAGTAAATAAGCAGGGACGGGCAAGTATGATGTTCCGGTTGGATGCACTTCCACTTTTTCACTTTCTCTTTTCTTTCCCTCTGCTCCTATCACGCTTATGCCCACAACAACATTCTTATATCGTCATGGTCATGGGAAAGCGACACGGGCAAAAAATTGCACCCTTTTTTCTCTCTTACGAATGAAGGAAAAGAGAGAAGAGGCTGCTTGTTGCTGCTGCCACTGCCGCCGACAGGCCAACTGTAACAAAATAAAACTTTCGCTTTTGTCGTCGTCGTTGTTGTTGTCCTTGTTACTTGAGAGTGAACGATGATAATGATGAAGATGGTGGGAAAAACATTTCATGGGTATTTTCCTGTTTAGGTCACACGCTCCCGTCGTCATTGTCATCCAAAAGAAAAAAATAAACCCAACCAGAGAAAAAGAAAATGAGGTTGTCTCACTTCCCTCCGAATTCTGTCGTTCCGTTACAAATCTGACTCTTCCACTGACGAGGTACATAAATAGATACTGAGTACTAAAAATACAAGCATTGTTGCTCTATTGACACCCGCCTCACCCGTATTTTCTTACCTGGAGAGTGGAATTGACACAGAGCACGTATCAATTTAATAGCTCTCAATCACAGCGACCATCCCAATACAGTAATATTCACGTCAATTGTAATAATTTCTGGCCAACTGTGAGCAGTAATGACGTATGTACCATAGAACAAGTAGCAGGATTGATGACGCATGCAACAAAAACCCTTATACTTTCTTAACCCTTTTTCCACCTTCCAAACAACAAGTCAGTCTCAATGGTTTATTTTCGGGTGTGAACAAAAGAGGGCAAAGGGAATTTTCCTCGTTGTACTCTTCAACCCAGACAATAAAAAAAATCCTACTACTGTGTAGTAATTCGACTTGTGTTCGTTGTTGTTCCCTTCCACTTTATTTTAATACGCAATACGTGTACATTTCGGAGTAGTTTGGTTCAATCCTCTTATTGCTTCCAACTTACTAGACTACTGTATTAGAAGAAAGGGAGTATATTATGTGTATGATGATTACTATAAATTATTTATATGCATGGGACATTGATGCACGCACGCATACACACAAAACAGCCACACAACTTGCTTTTCATTGAAAACATTTCATTTTGCTAAACTTGCAGCTACATTTCCACAGGCACACACAGACCAAGCTATTTAGCTAGTTTACTTTTGTGAGTTCAAAGTCGGCAAAACCGTGTCTAACCTATTATTACTATTAGTCGTATTAATACTGACGGACTGACTACTGTGTGCTGATTGGAAAATGCAACTGTAAATACACATACCTATGTCCTTGTACAGAAACGGAAGAAAAGAGATAGATAGAGAAAAGAGTTTGGACACATGACGAAAATAACAAACTAGTAATAACAACATCAGGAATGTGGACCAGCAGCGGTGGTATTGGTGATGTGAATAGAATCTGAATTAGCTCCTACCAGGTCTCCAAAGCCATTCTATTCGTCGTCGACTTTAGTCCTGTAGTCTGTGACATACTTGTCATGTATCTGATGATGACCATTGCGATTCAGTGACAGTGATTAGGAGGATATATTAGATAAGGTGCTCTGAAATAAAATAGAGTGGAGAAAGTAGGAAAGGGGGAAAATGGGACACCTTCTGCCAAAAATAACTTATTGTCCGATAAATGTTTATTGTTGCACTTGCAAAACAGTGACAGCACCAATTAGTCTGTTGTAGGGTAAGTTTTTACACAAAAAAATCGTTACTGTCACCTAGCTGCTACTTATAATATATTTTTGTTTTTATGATAATTATTATTAGAAATGATTAAATTTTATCCTCCATAAACCACTCCCACGTCAATGTGTACATAGTCAATTTTCAGTACCTTGTCATTTTCTAGCTTAGTTCACACATTTTCTTGAGATTAAACGAATACCGAAAAATATAAGCACATAAATTGTTGTGGCGTTTAATAATTTGACAGAGAAATAAGGTAGGCATTCACCGGCGGCGGTCTGGCAGGCAAATAATCTTACAGTCTGGCGATAGCAAGCAACTTTGTTTTTTTCTTCCTCATCCAACTTCCAATCTTTACACTTTTCTTTCATTTATTTGTATAAGCCAAACAAAAAACCTAGTATTTTGTTGGTATTTCTAATAATAAGATAATGTCTTGCTTCGTGTCGTCTTGTGTTTCTTTCTCCGCTACTACGTACAAGGACGACCACCCTCACTGCCGGCTATCCTTCCGGCGATAGCAATGGCAGAGGTGGTGCCTATCTAGTTCAAACTCTCAACAGTTTACTTAGCAGCGATCAAGAAACTCTTGGTGCTGATGAAGATAAACGGCATTACATCATCAACATCGCCATTCCTACCACCACCGTACCGAACAGCAAAAAAGCATAAAAACCCAAATATAGACAAAGACCCAAAGTATACATATTGCAAACAAACAGACTCCCGCAAATAGGCTACCATGACATTCGTTTCTTGATCAAGAAAAAAGAGGAAAAAAGTAAATAAATAGAGAGAGAGAAACATACGAAAAGAATAAAAATCACGACTGGTTTTAACGGCATGTTATAACGCTAAACAACTTGGGTGGTCCTCCCCCACAGTAGTAATAATAGTAGCTTGGTAGTAGTAGTAGCACAGCAGTTGTTGCTGCTATTACTGTTGCTCTTCAACTTTCTCAAGCACACCTTTATATTTTATGAATGGAATCAAACCTGACTCTGGCCAGTAGTAACAAAAACAAACTGCACTTTTTACAATAAAATATTTTGTATATTTACACTCATAACTGAAAAGGTAGACGACAGACGACAACCAATCAGCCATTTTGAAAGAGTTATTGTATCGTTTGGAGAAAAATTTAAAGGTACCTTTAAATTGTGTTATGGGGCATTATGAAACAACAAGTTTTCTTCTTCCAGGGAAAGAATTAAGAAAGAATTATAATTTTGCATGGGGGCATTAACACAGCTTTATCAAGTAAATTCATATAAAACCGTTGCTTAATTTTATTTTTGCAACTTGTTAAATTTATATGGAGTGATCATTATTACGCGTGTAAAAAACCTTGTGCATAGATGCCTGTATTTTTTCCCCGGAAGAGAAAAAAATCCCGAAAATCAGCCGTGCATACCACCACACTGTCTCATGTGAGTAGGCAAGATTTGTGTTCTGGGGAAAAGCTTGCAAACACTTTCCACTCTTTACCAACCACCCATCCACATTTCATGCTAAAACCGGGTAATCTGCCTCTCTACGCGTCACACGTTTATATATTTTTCTCTCTTGTTCTCTAGAGAATGGGGCTTGTTTGTGGTTTGGTGATCAAATAAAGTGAAACAAGTCAGTAGAGCGTTTATCTATCAATTTTTCCCTTTCCAAAATAAATGTTTCTCCTGTGTCGTCTTCCTTGCTTCCTTGTCCTCTATCCTTATTCCCAAAGTGGATAGCATATAATATATAGCGGCATACAAGAATTACACCACCAATACACCTCTGTGCATATACACCAGTCCCAGGTGAGCGAATAAAACATTTTATTTATTTATTTCTACCTTTCACTTATTTCACTTGCTACTATCCTGCTTAGCTACCTGCACCACCACCTTTTTTGACAGATTCATCCCATTTTCCACATCTTCATACACAAAATTTTTTGTTGATGTACCCACAAAACTATTTCCCCCTTTTTTCTTTGCAACTATCACTGAAGAAAAAAGTATGCAATATGCATATACCTACCTGGAAGTAATCAGATCCCTTTCCAATCTATTTATCTATTTTTACAATTCGTTGAACTCTCCGCAAATAGCCAGATGAATCGATTTAATTTACGCATTTTATCTTTTCCCGTTTGAAAAGAATGGGATGATAATATGTACAAATATGCAATGCAAGCAGATTGAATGCAGTTTTAAATCTCTGTATTAAAGTTACCCAATCGTAATATTTATTTGCACCGTCGGGAGGGAAAAAAATAGGTGTACTCTGAGGAAGAGGAAATACAATTGAAACTGTGAAAAAGAAAACTTTTCAGTGCAATAACCATAACAACGACCTAAGGTGTGCCACTGCCATTTAGATCTAATCCATCATTGGCAAATGTGATGCACGGCGCGTACTCTACTACTTCATTTTTCAGCAGATTACAACAACGACTGAATTTTTTTTAGCAAAGTATTTCTTTTAATCAATCTCGACATTTTAAAAGAAAATTGACATTTTTACTCATTCTGCCCCATTTTACATGTTTTCCCACTGGTATTTCGACACTTTCTCATCCGAACATAATATTTTCCGGTATACAACCGTCAGTTGTCAGTCAGTTTTTTTTTTCACGGAAGAAAACGGGGCATAAAGATCCTATTATCTATCTGTCTGACTGTCTGTATTTCTCTGTGTGTATGTGCTTGTGTTTTCAGACAACAACGCTAAATTTTCTTCTTTTGCACAAAACTATGTGCTCGCTAGTGAAGTCTACCCGGCAAAAAATAGAAAGCTATGCAACAAAAAAAAGAGAGTTTCCTACTTGACGGTGTTTTCTAACGGCTCTCTCTCTCTCTCTATTTCCCCCCATTCATTCTTCACTATACGGACGAGTCAACTAGCCAACTTGCCTTTATTATTTAAAAGTTATGTAACAAAAACACTAACAAAATACACAAACACAAGCTTACTTACTTTCCTCGTCTCATCTTTCTCTACATCGGCTAGTGGCTTTCTTTTTTTCTTGTATCGAAAAAGAAAGGAAAAAAACTTTACACGTCTTTCTTATTTGTAACCCTTCATTACTTTCAATTGAGTTTATGGGCTTCTAGTTTATTTTATGGACATACCTAGACACAAACACACAACAACACAAAGCTTTAAAAGTAGATACACGTCGTAGCTCAAGAAAAAAAAACCCAGATCGACGTCAGATCAGAAGGACAGGAGCTACTACTGATGTTCTCTGTTTGTACATAGTTTTTTTTTCTCTCATCGTGTGTGATCAATGAAGTAAAAATAGAGAGGAAAGTAGCCTGGACGAGCGAACTCACACACGCTGAAAATTTTTTTTAAGGGTGACGTGGGGTGCGGTGCAACAGCAGCCATGTGACCTCTTGAAAAATCAGGAGAAGAGGATGAAAAGGAAATGGAAAAGATTATGTGACGTTTGTCCTTGCAATAATATGCTCACTTACTTACTCACATTAGACGGAAAAAGCTGACAACTTTCTTTTTCCTTCCAAACATTTTTTTTTCTTCTAACCTTCCACATGATCATCACATTAAGCCTTTCTTGATGATGATGGTCGTGTTGGTGGTAGTGGAGAGAGGACGATGATTCCAGGCAATTTTGCTACAAAATTTTTTTTACAACGTGGGGTTCTCCTCACTTTGGCTATGTAGCTATTCGGTATGATGATGATAGCGTGTATGCTTGTATAGATATTTTTATGAAGTGTTCAAGGTGTTTTTAGGGTCGTGAGTCGTGACTGCGTCTTAAAAACTTTAGACTCAAGTTTTTTTTTTGCTTTTGGCCTTTTAGTAGAAGCAGTGGTTGTGGTGATGGGAAAAAGTTGTCAAGAGGAAAAGAGAGAAAGAGGACGTGTCAAATCATCGTAATGACAGTGAAGGGAGGAAGGAAGGGGAAAAGACGTGTGTGAGTTGTGAGTGTGTATGTTAGAGAATGCATGCACATTAGCCACAACACGACATGACGATGGTGGTGATGATATTGTGACATGTCCGTGTAATAAAAAAAGTGGAAACGCTTTAAATAAGAAACGGGAGATAAAAGGAAGAAATTGCTGGTTGGATAGCGGTGGAGATGAGTCGAGAGGAAAATTTTAAGTGAGGTGTAATAAATAAATGGCGAGATGCAACTTTATCTTTTTGGATGGGAATAATTGCTAATGATATGCGTAACAGGTAGGATGGATAAAAAGAAAGCAGGGCTGTTGCGTGGCTTGCATAGCTATTATTATTGGCATTGGATTTGGTTTGGGAGAGAGATTTGTAAAGAAATTAGCACTTTACCTGTGGCGTGGCAGAGGATTTGAAATGAAGAGTGTCATAGAGCTCGAGCGTGTGCACCGAGTGATTTTTCAGCTTCAATGGTCGTTTTGGAGGAGCAGAGTCGGAGAGCCTAAAAGCGGAGAAAGTGGCCGAGTGCTTTCTCTGTGTATTTGGCTCAATGCTGAGTGGAGGCTTGGAAGGAGAGGGACAATGCTGCTGGTCAGTTGATGTGGAAGATGTTGAAGGGGCCGGTTGGATTTGAAGTTGAGGAACGACAGGAGTTGTGCCACCGGTGCTTTTGCTGTTTATCGCGTTGCAGTTGTTGCTGGTTGCAGTGGTCATCATTGTGGTAGAATTTGCTGTTGGGGTTGTCGGTTGTTTCGCTGGTGTAGTGTATCCCGCTGCTGCTGGTGTGTTCACTTGACCCCATGTGGACGCCGCCGACGACTGTTGAGTCGTTGGTGATGGAGAAGAGGAGCCAGCCAGCGGCGGCACACCTGCGCCTTGAACTTGACCCAGGGTCAATCCTGGAATGGAGTTGAGTACCTTCTCCACCTTGCTGTTTAGTTTGATGTGGTTCCCACTTTTCGCACCGTCTTTATGATTACTCAGAGGTGAGCCCCTTGTACTTGTCCCACTTTCACCTGCGGGCGACTCGCTCAGATTTGTTGAACTTGAACGGCTTTCTCCCACAGCGGCTGCCGATGAGGATGAGCTTGCCCCACCAAAACTACTAGTGATAAAACTACCAAGTCCCGACGCCGTGGGGAATCCACCACCTGAGGTGAAACAAGTTCTAGAACCCTTTCCACCACCAGCACCCCCACTACTACTAGTAGCACCTCCGGCAGCACCACTAGTTCCTCCAGTAATTGAAAAAGCAGCAGAGCCAGCTGCACCACTCAGTGCACTAAGCAGCGAACTAATCGAGCTATGATTACTTGTTGCAGGCTTTATATTCTCGAGAGGAGGTGGCTGCTGATGTTGCAGCTGCTGCTCGTGCTGGAAAACTACTACTGACTCCTGTCTCCTCTCTTCCTCCTGGGATTGTGCTGAGGCGGGTGGTCGCTGAAGCGTCGACTGATTACTAGCACTGGAACCACTCTTGGTCACTGACGTTGTCATCCTGCCACTCTTTTTCGGCGAGTGTCCAACAGAGCTACTGCCACTTCTAATGCTGTTGTAACTACTCCTCGTGCTGCTGTTCTTCTCATCACCGCCAGACAATAAGAGTGTCCCTCCTCCAGGTGGAAATCTATCATCATCACCATTATTATCACTATTCCTTCTTATGTTTCTCCTGCCAGTACCACCACCTCCACCACTAATAGCACTTTCTATGCTTACAATCAGTCGCTCATGAAAACTATTGATGGCACTAGCACCACCACCACCACCTGCACTCTTACTTTTGCGGTTACTCATACTCATAGTTTCTGTTGCTGGTGGTGGGCCTCCACTGCTATTATTACTATTTGTTGTATTCGTATTACTATGACCATGGTTGATCGACCACCAGGATGAGCCATCCCAGCAACACTACCAGTAGCGCTGATATTGATAATAGCACCAGTTCCCACTACTACTCTGTTTCCGTCGTCCTCCTTCCTATTTCCTTTGTCTCTCATACCAACCAATCAAGCGGGACCGGAGGAGAAAACTCTGCTATAGTGCTCCCAGTCCTTCGCTTTCTCCTTATCGCCCACTTTTTTTTTTACTCCCTTGTCGTCTTCACCGTAGTAAAAACCATTCAGTCAACTTGAGTAGTCACCGAGTTTGTAGCGAGTAGTGCGGGTAGTCTTATCATCTCTCTTTTCTCTTTCTATCTGCTAGTAACCCAATACACAAATCTCTGCACTTGTCCAAAAGGCTGAGAGAGAGAAAGAGATGGCACAGGTGGCACAAGAAACCATTTTACTGGTATTTTACTATTCACTCTATATTAGTCAGTCAGATTCCTTCGTCAATCCTGTTCAGCATAATAATATGCTATATTGATTAATATTAGGTAATGTTATTGTTATTTTACGACTAGTTGGTGGTATTATGATGAGCACCTTTGGAAAGTGGTTTTTTTTCTCCGAGAGAAAAATCCAACTTTCTTTTGGACTCCTTTGCACATTTCTCTGGCAATTTTGCGTGTTCGTTTGTGAGCGTACTTACTTTTTAGTGGAGTAGCGTTGTTGCTCTACCGGGTAAAATAAAGTAGTGGGATGGAGAATGTGTTGTTGGTGGTGATGTAGTAGTTTGGTGACTGAAGCGGGAGCAAGATGTGTGCCGCTGAGATAGTGGTAGATAGCCACCTCCACCACCTCCTCCTCTGCCACTTTGACTTTATATTTCAGTAGTCAGTCTCTCTCCTCTAGTCCAACAAGAACGGCAGCACAAGTGAAAGGAAGACGAGGAAGAAGGAAAATAGAGAGAGAAAGTAAGGGAATGTCACAATTTCAACAGAGAGAACATTCCTCCACATTTTTCCTACCAGATTCTTACATCGGATAACTCGGCTATTTAAACTTGTGTGTGTGGTGTGAGCTACAGAAGTAGAATGTATGCACGACAGGAAAAGTAGCCAGTTTACATATTTTTGCGAAAATAAAATGTAGAAAAAAATTATATGGGGATAGTAATAGGATTGTGGACAAGAAGTGGAATGGTACTTGTAGTAGTAAGGTTTCTGAAGAGGCGATAGTCCAAGCTTTGATATTTTTAGCAGAAACTCTGCTCCAAAAAGAGCAAATATGCTAAGATAACATGTAACGGCATTCCGAAACGTATTGAGAAAGGGTTGTGCTGCTGCTACTGCTCTTGAGTGAAAAAAAACAAGCATGCAAAGCAGCATTCCACAGTTTTTTATGTGGATAAATGTAAGCAGTAGTAGATTATAGAGTTTACTTGATGTTATAATACCGTTAATCCTTCAATTATGGATGGATTGAAATATTTTTTTGAGTTCCCAGAATAAAAAAGAAAATTTACGGTAGATGTCTTTATCTGTTTTCAACAATCTCGACAAGAGTCCAAACTGCTTATCATTGTCGTTATCCTAACCATCAAACTTGACCTCTCTGAACATCTCCGAGGAAAATATTGTTTTAACAAATAACTTGTTCATTTTCCCCCATTTTCACTCACAGAAAAAGGAGAATGCGTACTCTGTTGAAAGATAAAAATATTTTTGTTTTCTTCTTTCTACTTGCTTGTGTGTTTCACCACGACTACGACACCAAAGTAAAGTGCTGAGAAACAAGTTGTTGAAATCTCTCTTTCTTGCATTCTTTTTTCCCCAAGAATTTCACTTTTCTCCACCGTAATACAATGAAAAGTCATTCTTTTTCTTTTCTCTCTCTCTATATATTTACTTTATTATCTGTACTGCTGTTGTTGTTGTTGTTGTTTTTTTGGTTTCCCTTTGAAAAAAAACTGCTCCATGTTTTTTTCTCTCTTTTGTACTCCTGTCCTCCTCTTGTTGGCTTTCTCCTCCTCGTTATAATATTTTTCACATTTTGCATTCCATTCACTTGTAAATCTGCACAGAGTATGGCTTTGCTCGCTTTCTTTCATCCACTTCGGCAGACTGGGCTTGGATTCTAGTTGCTCATGTGACTTTAGAAAAAAAAGCAGCACAGCTTTCCTCACTTTCTCTCCGTATTTTCTCTTTCACGGGTTATTGTTGTTGGTGGTCAGGAATGGAAAGATAACTGGGGAGGAGGAGATTCGCCTCGACTATTATTGTTTTAACAAAATGTTTAGAGTGGTGTTGGGAGTTTTGTTTTCTTAGAAAATGGATAATAAATAAGTAAGTAAAGTAAACAGGTAGATATTTTAAAATTTTGCTTTCCCTCATGCTCACTGGTTTGTTTGAACCTAGAATTCACGTGCTTTGTATTCTAAATACGCAAACTCCTTTTACCTGTTTAAAATAAGGCTTTTTATTTGATGGCATTTTGCAGGTGATGACGCTAATAATGATGGTGAGAATGATGACGCAAGAGAGAAAACTGAAAAAAAAAATTATAACTCATTCCGTTTCGTCAAATAAGGAGAATGGAACTTTTTTTGTACAAATTTGTTACAGTCTACTTGAATTGTAAGAGAAGAATGCTAAAATTATCGTTACACACTTACACACTTTATTATTTTTCTTACTAACTGTTTTACTTTTCTTTACTATTATACACATCTTAATGCGAAAATAGAGTGATGATGATGCTAAGTAGTAACAATAAATAGTTTTGAGTCGTTTGTTTTCCTCCTTGGACCCTGTTCCAGCCAAGACGATTGAATTACGGCCTTTTTGCTTGCTTACTTATGTACGTAGCGAAGCGTGCTTGAGTAGAAAATCTTGAGAATATTACGTTCTAAGCGACTAGGTTAACTTTCAAGGCGGTAGTCCATTTTAACATTGTAACTTCCAAAATTGAATTCACGAAATGATTCCCATGGTAACTTGAATACTGTTTTAAAATCTTTATTTAAATTCAAATTCCACATGACAATTCCATCCATACGTAAAAATTCATATCCGGTTGACCTTTCTATCCAGACGACCACCTGGAAAGATTTCATTGTACCAAAAAATTATTAAAGTAAAACGCTCCGGGTAACCAGCCCGGTTTCCCTCAGCAGGGCCAAGAAAGTGGACAGGGATGCACCATTTTCTGCTATTTTTGCCTTTTTCCTTTTTTTCTCTCGCAATCCCTCCAGCAATTTTTTCGGTTCACCGTCACCGATGCAACGGCTAGCACCCACGGTTGTTTCTCTACTCTCTGCTCCTTCATTTCTCTTTATTGTGGAGGGGCGTCCTCTTCTTCTTCTTTTTGAAAGTAAAATTGCAAGTATGGTCCCTTCTTTCTATATTTCTTCTCCTTCTGCTGGAAAGTAATGTGAAGGTAATAGTGAGTATTTTGGGAATACTCTAGTTACCACTGGACCGAATTAATATTCAAAGCGATTTTCTAAAATAGTCTCTCTTGGCATGGTTATATGTATTATAGCCAGTGGAAGTAGTAACCTGTCCAAAATATTCAACAGAAATACGCTCACTTGAGCAGTAAAGCAGTTGTAGCATTTATGCAATAGAAATATAGCAATAATAATAATAATATATTTGAATTCTTCGTCTACTTGTTCCATTTTGTCTGCTCCTTGGATTTACTGGTGGTGGAGGTGGAAGCATTGTTGATGGTTTTCTGAATTTTGGAGGAGAGCACTTAAAAATAAACCAGCCAAGCCTCTTGTTCTTCCAGTAGATTATTTCTGCCTTTTCCCTTTTTCTCCCTCAACCGGTAAACCTGAAGTGAGTGGGATGAGGTTTTTTTTATAAAGGTAGTGGGAAATTGCATATTGGGAAAATGGAGGAAAACAAACAAGGAAGAAGAAAAACCGATTACTCAAGTCCGTTGTTGTTTCTTTTTAAATTTTATGATCCACTGTAAAATAAAATGCATGGCTTCTTTAAGAGAATATAAATAGGTAAGATAGCTAGGTATATACATCAGTCAGAGTGAAAATGGCTTTTTGGTAAAATCTCCCCCGTTCACTTTTCCATTTCACGGAGAGAAAACAAAATCAATAATGACAAGCAAATGTAAAGTAGCAAAAAATAGTTAACTAAAACTAGAAGGAAGGTATTAATTCAACAATATATGCGGATGGCTTATTTACTTGCGGTATTCAGTCTGTTCCGTCTTATCACTGTCAACTAACTGGAATCTTGAATGAATTTCACCGTGCCCCATATCTGGAAGCAGTGGGGCTACTGGAGCCTATGATTTACGAAAATGTTCCTTATTTTTGGTGTTTTTTTAGGGAAATATGTATATTTACAGGATTCATTTTCTTTCTGTGCTTACAAAGTAATACTAGCATTGCCTCCACTAAAAAAAGTCTTCATTCAGGAGAAACAATACCGAGGGGGGGGGGTTGTAATCTGGATAAATGTGATTATGAGAACGGTTGTAAAATATAATGGAAGATAGATTGTTTGTAGTTACGCTACCCCTTGCAATTATATTTAGTTATATAATTTATCTATGTACTATTATTGATACTGGCTGTTGAAAAATGACTGTTAGTCGTATTGACTATGCTGACTTTAATTAAAATCGAAAGATGAGTATCACAAAAAACAAAGCGTGCTATTTATTACAGGAAAAAAGTAATTTGACTTTATTGTCATTTTTTCTTCTCATGTATATGTATTTTGAATTCTTTTCCCTTCAGAAGATTGGATTGACGTGTTTGATGATGGGATATAGAAAGGGAAATCTGGTAATAAATAAATAAATGGGCATGCCTGATTTTGTACAAAAAAACCGTTACAAATAATTGTGTTGTTACATATTATACATTGTATTTATAGCATGTATATACACATGCTTTTACTTAAAATGTCATTATGAATTTTAGGAATTACAAGGAGAAAAATTTTAGTTGTGAAAAATTCGGTTCGATACAATGTTATTTTATCAACTCTGTTCAAACTTCTGTTGACGTAAAGCATTAAAATAAATTCACCTTCAATACTAGAATATTACTAACAAGTAAGTTAAGTTAATGAATCATCTGTAGATTCGTCTTCTTCGCCCACGGAGGAGGTTGCAACTTTACCAATTTTATTCGCTAATTTAGTACACGCTGTTTGCAAAGACAATTTTCGAGTAATATCCAAGAGGGACGTTAGAACACATTGAGGATATTCCCGGTCCTGTTCTCCCAGTACTGCATCTAAATACTTGAGCAATTCGGTCAATTGATACTTTCCTGCACCATAAACAAATTCAACGATGATGTCAGGGTCATCCCAGGTTTGGAGCAGGTCACCTGTGTACAAATAACGAATCAAGACATTCATCGTCTTGCTGCTGATATCACTGACGTTAATGATTCCAGTCTGTGATTCCAAAAGACCAGACTCCAACATGAATTTAAATACAGAACAGTTGGCTGAAAATACAAGAACGAGAACATTTAACGATAAGGAAAATTAAATATTTAGAGTAGCTAAATGAATAGTTAAGATCTATAAACGCTAATTACATTTGAGAATAGCTTGGAGACACTCAATTTCCTTTCCATCGCTGCAGATAATTTTCAAGTCGGTTGGGGCAGATTCCATCATAATTTCTATATTCCTTTTCAACATGTTAACGGAGTTACTTTTAAACTTTACTTCATTCAGGCTATTGCCTCTGGGATCAATCCTTGGCTGAACAATGTACAACGTTATCCCAAACGTCAAACCATCATCGTAATCCACGTAATGTTTCCTGTTATAATTTTTCCACCAGTCAGCGCAGGTCAGTAAAAATTCTTCATCAACTCCCAAGTCTTTTGTGGACTGCAATAAAAATACATCATAGATAATTACATACAACTTATTTAACATCATCAACAATTAAATAACAATTAAAATCTCTGTTACCTGAACAACCGAACGAAGCGGACGAAACCTATCCTTTCCGTCCCTCAATTGTACAATTATATTAGCCTTGATGCGTTTACAACCGACACTGGAATGGATTTCCAGCAACTTACAGTAAATAAAAAACCGATTTCCAGTATCATGATCCCTTTTTAATCCCACCTCCCACTTGGTCTGCAGCATGGAGTCGTTTTTTCCGGTGTCAATTTTCAACTTTTGATAATTCAGCACCTGGCTTCCTTTTCTTGCTACCGTTGAATAGCTCGCAAGTTTCCACTCGTACTCGTACACCTCATCCTTCAACCGTTACAATAACAATTAAAACATTTACATTAATTAACCTCAAAAATAATTTTCACGTCTACCCCGACCCGTTAACCCAAAAACAATTAAATTTTCAGGTAATATATAGTAGTTAAAAATTACATAAATACTTACACTGGCGGTCTCCGATTCTTTTGCGCGTTTGGCCATGGTACCCATATCAAACTAATTAGTCAATCCTTCCCCTTAACAACTTCTTCCCCTTACCAGTTTGATGAGAGATTATGTTAATTAACAAAAGTTAATTTTAAAATGAAGAAATAACCTTTCGCTTACTGCACATTTCCTCAACCCTTTTTGTTTGCCAACTAGATTCCAGCTGTCTTATCTTCTTTTTTTTGCTTTTGCCGCTGTTTTCATGTGGGGTAAGTTGACACAAAAAATTACACAATATGTTAACCCATCGTTTCGTATGTTAATTAAAAAAATAATTAACGTAACGACAACCGACGAAGCCCCTGTTACAAAGCAAATTTTTCGCAAAAGTTTATCGGGTTCTCAATATTCTAACCAAAAAGTTAAACAGAATAATTATCTTTAATGTTTCCTTTACTCAGGTCAGCTTTGTCATTTCATTCAACTAACAGTTTTGTGTCTGTCATTAATCAATTAGTTTTCATACAAGTTAAACAAAACATAATAACGTGAAGATATTTGATATATGAATAACATAATTAAAACATTTTCATGGAATTCATCATTATCAGGATTTTATTTTGTAACAACTTCTGAGCCAACATCATCAATCTACGCCTCTCGCACAACAAGATTTGGAAAAGATGGCGATATTCCGTTGCTCACTCAATTTCCGTCTTCATCTCTCTCTCATTATTACTTTTACTTGTACCGATTTCATTTTTGTATTTGCTTATCTCCACTCAAAAGCTGTACAACAATTGATCTTGATTGATTTAGATCCTTTTTTTATGTTCCCTGTGTACACACAACACGTACACGTCTTTACATGAATCCTGTTCAGTAATCTTCTCTGTTCTCTAAATAATAATAGCCGTATCAACAACTTTTTTTCAATCTAAGCACTTGTTTGAATTGCCAAATGAGCTTTGATTTATTTTCCCATTTCATCCATTGTTCGTTTAAATTAGAACCCTTTATCGAGAATAAGTTGGTAAGTAACAGCAATTTTATTACAAAAAGTATTAATTACAGTGGAATGATTTTTTATTTTCAATCCGAGAATGATCACTTGTCATGATCGTCATTCGGATAGCAGAAATTGATGTTCATGATACATCATGACGGAAAAATTGGTAAAAGTTTCAAGTAAACAAGATGTGCTTTTCCCATGTCGTTTGGTTAGTGAGGCCATCAACATCATTTCTAATTTCTACTCTTCATCCAATTTCTTAATCTAACGACATATTGCTTTAAAGACGCCACACATTCTTCCCATCATCATCGCTTCCCACGGATTAAACGGTAGATTAAAGGGAACATGGAAAGGGGATGATGATCACGGTCCGAAATACTAAGTTGCTATAAATTCTCTAGCATAGAATGTTATAATAATATTAATAATAATATTCACGCAATTACGCACCAAAGCAAAGCAATTTATCTAGTAATATATTTTTGGGAGAAACTTTTGCTTTATTTCCCCCTTCATCCTTCCTACTCTCTCACTATTTATTGCAATGATCTTCTAGTATACTTGTTGTGAGGGGAAGCAGGAAGCAAGCCAAATGGAGAAAATGTAGAGAAATATATAATGTATAATATCTAATCCCCATTCTACTAAAAAGACAGTTTTGGCGTCACCAACACCACATGCCTTGCATTCCTTTCTGTCGGTTGGTCTATGGTAACATTAGACACGGCACGCGTTTTGAAGGAAAAATGGAGTGGAAAAACGGCCTTGGCACTGAAACACACAACATCACCATCTTTTCGTCATCATCAACCAAGCAGGAAACAGCACTTTAGCGTAATTGGCTGATACTCATAAATAACAAAAGTATGTAGTAATAGTAGTATATTTGGGGAAGAAAAAAAGAAAGGCCGAAGGAAAAATTGGTAAGAAAAAATGGTCAAACTGTGAGTGCAAGTATTATACTTTCTATACAGTTGGATTGAAGAAACAAATAAAATAAGAGATGTAATGCGAGGATCAAGCGGAAGAAGACTTCTAATATGTTTGGTGATTTTCACTGTATACATATGTGTATGCTGTGTAAATTATTAATGTTCCTGTTGGAGAAACGGTGTAGCAAATAAATAAATGCAATCTTCCGGGAAATTTGTTTGCTTGGCGGATTTAAGACTAAAGAGTTGAGAAGGACATTGTTGAAAAGAACAATATTCCACCCGGCTTTAAAAAGAAATGTTGAGTGAGGAATGGTTTGCGATGCAATTTCCACTTGAAATTCTTAGTGAATTTCACATGCTTTTTTTTGCCTATCATTGACAAGTTCAATATACTTGTGACCTTTGCATAGCACATGGACACACATGACCATGGAAAGCAACGTGGGAATAAAACGTCCCACAACAACATGTACATATATACCTTTCCCCTTCCAGTTATATTTGCCCACAACAACAAAAAAAAGCTGTGACCGACATGTCGCATTTCTCTGTAAAAATGTCTCTGGCCTTCTTCACCCAAGTAAAAACAGCCTAGGCCTAGGCATCTTTCTGTACGTGACTCTCTCTCATTTTACATAATAACAGAAAATGTAGGCTAACAATGACCAAACAAACAACACTGACAGCATGCCTCGCAAAAGATTCAATTTGAGATTAGCAAGTAGGAAAAAATATTTGTTACATAATGTAATAACATTTTATACATTATTTTTATAATACTAATAATATAGAATGTTATATACTCATAATAGCCATGGTTACTACTTTTGTGCTTAATATTTATATTTAAATTACTCTTGAAAATTTTCCCTTGACAAGAAACTGGTTCGGAACTGGGTCACCGAGAAATGTAAAGCTATAAAGCTCTCTGTGCATTTGATTATTTGTGATGGGATGAAGATGATGAGGATTATTATTATTATTCCATTCCTAAATCCCAATCTGTTCTTCTTGTTTCTCCGCATATTATATAGCCAACTGTGACAATCATATTATAATAATAACAAGCTGTTTGAATTAAAAAGGAAGACAGTGAAAAGTTATAGCGCAGACGCGAACAACAAGTTGTATCGATCAAAACATCAAGTCAATAGAATGCAATCAAATCGATATTCATATTCAGACACGATTATATTATATTCAGATGCGATAATATTTTTTCCTAAGTATTGGCGTGTCAGAATTGTATTTAAAAACAACAATAAAAAGGTAACTAGAAAAAAAATGAATGAATTCATGAACAAGAGCAACAAACAGTAGAAAGAATACGTGTATATGTTGGTCACTGATTAGTATAACCATTAAGACCTGCTTACTGACCATGTAATCAACAAAAGAGCGAAAAATAATGATTTGCATAATATATATCGTAAAAGTTGCAATTAAGATGGGTATGTAATTATTCAAAAGGCCTGGAGCTAAAATACTCGAAGCTTTTATTACAACGATATATTTTCTTCTGGGTCTGTTGGTCGCACTCTACATTTTCAAAAGAAGATTTTCTTAATGGACGCTTTCTTCCTTTTAAGGTATATCCCGTTAATGAAATTTTTACGGCTAGAGATACACAGGTATATAGGTAATACGTTCCCATGATGTAATATGTATTACATGTACCCATATTATTATTATGGTGTGTAGCCAGTGCTACTGATCATCATTTTGTGTACCACTTGCAAATCTTCCAATTAGTACCAATGCTCATGTTGATCACTGTTAAGATGACGCTACAAGAATTCTAATTCTACATCCGCCGGCGATGGATTTCCCATTCAAGCCAATATATTCTTTTTTTTTTCTTTGTTGTTCAAACTCGGCAATAAAATATTTAGCAGGATAGCCTAACAACAGTGGACAAAGCAGAAAGGAAAGAAACAGGCTTGTATTCTCTTTCTCAAGAAGAGATGCTGATTCTTCTCCTGGCAATAAAATGATCCAACAAAGTGCTCGACACAACCACACCACTACTACCACAACAGGAGCTCAGTTCACTTTGGCACTTCTTTTCTCTTTTCAACTTACATTCTCATTTCTCATCATCATCCCCACTGCAGTAACAAAAGAAGAGGAAAGAAAAAAAAAGTTTAGCAAATGAAGCAAACCGCTGCTGCTGCTAACATAACACATCATTGACCATCAAACAAATAAGCCATTCATTGATACTTTTATGTGTGTAGAAGGAAATCAAATCAATCTAACGGAACTTTTTTTTTTCTTCTCTTGCAACAACACCGTTCCCTGCCTTTTTACCTACTTTAATAATAATAATGTAGTAGTAGCATTCACAAAACAGGCAATGCTAATATTTAAGTAATAAGCACGCTCATCAACATCATCGTCCATCCATCCGAAAAAGAAAATGTAAGATTTTTTTTTGTCTAGAAGCGCTTTTCATTCAATTTTATTATCATATCATATCATCATCATCATTTGGCTATCCTGCACAAAGTTTTGTGCTTATCGTAAAAAAACAAACATTGTACAAAAAAATGTTCATGGCGTTTTTCTTTTCTTGGTGTCCTTAAATCCAATAGCGTCTCTCTCGGACTCTCTACTAATAATACTTAATATCTACAATCTTGTGTAGTAAATAATGGAATGGCCACGACCAAACAACATGTTTCATTTTTTTTTAAATGAAGGGGAAATGCTACCCGGCTGCACTAAGAAAAGTATTGATTTCAGAGAAACAAGATATATGAAATGTATAACGGCAATATGGTGGCAGATTAAAGAAGAAAAAAAATACCGTCATTAGTCTATAGTATCACAGCACAATGGACACTATTACATACTTTTTCTTTGACTTCCTCACCAATCAATTGATACTTAACAGTGGATTTTTTTCTTTCGACTGGGATGAAATGTTTGAAAAAAAATTGTCAAATGTTAGCCCCAAGTATGTAGGTAGTAAAGGTAAAAAAAATATGTATAAAGTACATTGTTACCTGTTGATTACCTATTGGCAGAATACGGTATTTGGAATAAAAAATGAGCGTTCATCCGACCATAAGTGAAAATTGCTTTAAAAGGTTGATTGAGTCATGATGTGTTATTGAGAGTGATTAGGGGACAGTAAAATAATTGGCCATGCAAGAAATAAACCGCTAGCATTACTGCAGCCAAAATTTAAAAAAATCAGTCGTTGTAGATGGATGTGCCATGGGATTTATTTTATTATCTCAGTGTACTTTAATTGTATTTTTTTGTATTTTCTACAAAAAAATAGAAACATAGCTTTTTAATGTGTAAGTTTTGTATGCAATGATTAAACAATTGACAATAAAGTTTTGTTAATGGTTCAAGAATGTTTGTAGTGGTCAAGTGCAATGCTGCTGCTGCTGTGATTAAATAAATTAGCCAATATATTTTCTCTTGTGACTTAATTTAAAGGCGTAATAATAATGGCGTACCATAAATTAAATCACTGCTGCTGCTGAAGCACCTTGACTATTTGATAGTATAATAATTGTAATTTCAGGTTTATCTTGTACTAGTTTTAGCTTTCAAAAATCCTGTTTTTTTATTCATACGCCAAAACGGCGACGACGACGACGACGAGGAGAACGCTTGCTTGTGAATCATCATCATCGAACCTGAAATTTAAAAATAAAAATAGCTAAACAAACATCACATTACTATTATTATTTTTATCCTATAATGTAGAAAGGTTGTTCAAGCGTTGCGCAACGCTGTTCTTTTTTTTTGTTTTTTTGCTGTACGGTAAAAATAGATTAATGAATTGTATGTGTGGAGTATAGAAAGAGATGAACACGTTTTTCCTTTGCTGCGATGACAAGATGTAGTTTCTGCTGTGTATTTAAACTGATTTATGACAAGACTACTTGAGAGAAAAAGTACCTTAAAATAAACTACCAGACAAGATACCGGGCTATAAACTGACACACATATAAAAAAAACATGGTCAATAATGGTCCATCGTCGTCGTCGTCGTCAGATACGCTGCAGTTCTTGTTCAGCGTGATGGCTTTTGGCTCATCTCTCTCGTCAGAAATTGATGTACCGGCGGCAGAAAGTCCGATGTACGCTATGATGCCTATCATCAGTGTCAAGCGGAGAATGAAACATATACCTAGAAACGCATAGAATCTGTGTGTGTACCATATAGTTAACGAAAATATAATCATCCAACATGGTTTTATTAAAATATTAGCTAGATTTTAACCTCCATCAGATTTTTACCGAACGCATATTTGCAAGTACGACTTATTGAGCTCTTTTCCATCCTTTGATTATTTTTTGCACTAGACCTTTTCTTCAGCGTCAAACCCTTCTTTTCACCTGACACCACACACCACCGCTGCTGATGATAACGACGACTACTAACCTTAAACTTGGAAAAGGTAAACAGGTTGCTGTTTGAGAGTAACACAAGCAACTTGACTTCTACTTCAAATATTACATCTCTCTTTTCTTCCATTCAAAATTCAACTCTATTCACAGCAGCACAGAGCGTATAATAATATCCTTTAGGTATGAATATTTTTGTTGCGTACAAAATTATTATCCAACCTTCTTATTTATTATGTACATACTTGTTGTTGTGGTGTGGCAATCATATCAACAATGCAATGCAACAATGCAATGCGATATAATGCTACTTTTTTTTAAAGAAGATACTCACGACAGTGCAGTGTCTGCTCTGAAGAAATCTTTGCTACTTTTCTGTGACATGTACCTACTTTTCTGCAGACTAATATAGTTACTTTTTTTCTCTGCTTAAATAATTCTCTCAGATTTAGTTCACTTTGACAAATGTGTCTCGTTGCAAATATACCTGTTGAATTACATAACAATAGTAATAATAATAATGTCATTTTGCATGTTTTGTATAAATACTTGTGTGTGTGTCTGCATATAATAAATATTATTATAATGCATTTTTTTCTAGCAAAGACGTGATGCTGATTATTATGCTTTGCATACAAAAATGAAAATATTTTTAGTTCAAGCTCAGGATCATTCAGAAGCAATGGCAATAATAATAACAATAATGATGCCAAGTTCTTGAGCCTATCTATTCCTTCATTCAGCATTGTTTTGTTATTGCTCTCTTCTGTGGTCAGTGAGGAGACTCGACTGGTCTGTCATGATCACATGAATGAGAGAGACGATACTTGATACTGCATCCATAAATAAGTATATGCTCAAGAGTAAAAGCAGGATTTTTGCTTTGTCTCATTTTCCCTTCTACTTATTTTTATTTCTCATTCAACGCCACCACCACCACCGACATTGTTGAACATGGCAAGTTTTTTGAACGGTGATTCTCTCGCACAGATGCTATAAAACTATTTTTACGAGAGGTGCGCGTAATGAGATTCCCATTTTTACACATGATTTTACATCTTGCTTGTTTGCTAGAATGATGATAACGGAAAACGGCAGGCTGAGGCAGGCCTTGTCTGTTGTGAGCTCAATTTTTATCCATTATATTTTATAATCGTGTCTCTCTCTTTCTTCTCTATCTATTAATTCATGTAAACAGGGAATTCACTTACCTTCTTAACTCTCTTGTTCGCACACCCAACCCACTTTTGACCCATCATCTTGCATTTATTATCCTCATCCTCTCTCTCTCTCTCTCTCTCTCTCATGATCTGCTTCTGGTTGTCACCCCGAAACTCTGCCATTATTCTCTTTCCTATTATTTTACAGCTGCTGCTCCGCGTTATTATTGCCATCATCCTCCTTTCATTCCTTTCCCCACAAAATATCTCAAGAGTGTGGTGTGGTCTATGCTGATATTACAGTGATGCTACTTGCTTATATCGGGCTCTCTTTTACCACTTTACTTACAAATTGAGCTTTCACAGCTATCATCTTCTTTTTCTCTGTCGAATTAGCAATCCGACGGAGATCATGACAATGATGACATCCAACATGTATAGTCTTTATCTCTCTCGCTCAAAACTCTTTCCTTTTTTTCCTTAAATATTCTATGTCCCCTATCGCGTTACTTTTTTTTGTCCTGCTTGCTGCATGTCAATTTAATCTAATTTCATTGTCTATTTTTACAAAACTACAATTTAAAATCAGAGAAAAAAAATCCGTGCTGTGCTTATAGTATATAACCACACATAAAAAATCCCAATAGCCAATCTGATTGTCACTTTTCCCCTTTCAAATTGTCACCGTTATCGTCATCCCTATTACGAGAGAGTAGAAAAGCCTCTCCCAAAAAAATAATAATTTCATTATTAGCATCCAAATACCAAGTAGTGAAGTAGAAGTGTAGAGAGAATAAGCACGTGTTTAGTAGTAGCAAACCAAGTCTGGCACATCTCTGTTTCCTTCTCTGCGATTTTATTTTCACGTTATTTATTAGCAAAACGCTTGATTTTTCTGCATGACAATACGAGAAACTTGTCTTGTTGGCCTGCTGCTGCTCGTGTGTGAACTATGACAAACAGTAATATTACATGCCCATGCATCATGTGCCCTCCTGTCTTCCTGACTTCACCAGAGAGAGGTTAAATTACGCAGTCACCCTTGTATGCACGCCTGTTCTAAAGACGACGTGAGGAAAATTTTCTTCGTTTCAGCCCAAATCATACCCCACACAACCGTCTCTTTTCCTAGATATCATCTCATGTTTCTCTCTCTCTTCTTGCGAAGAGCTGCCTGGAAAAAGTCAAACCCTGCTTGTTACACAAGTTGATGCTGCTCTGCTCCTGGAATGACTATACATTTTAATGAACTGTTAGCAAACTTGTTTAATTTTTCATAATATACTGTCTGTCGTCATACGTAATTATCTGTCTTCATGTGAACATGATCATCAAAAGCCTAACAATTTCTGGAAGACATCTAATTGGACAGGAATATTTCCCAAACGTAAAAATCCTTATACATTCATTACGTCCAAAAAAAATGACTTATTTTCCACTTCGCCACTTGTTACCATTCGGTTACCCGACCATTTTTACCACCGTGGAAATAAACTATTTCAACTGCTTTCCTTGTGGTTTCCCGTGAAATCTGTCTCCCGCTCCGAAAAAAATATGATGCATTTATAGAACCAGAGACTATAGTGACTTACTTGAGAAATAAGAAAAGGACAAAAAAATATAGTAGTAACGGCAATCTGACAATAACAATAGCGCTACATACACCGTTTTTAACCCTTCTCCGTCATCTTTATACTAAAAAACTTGTAGTAAATCCTGTCTTCTCTCTCTTTTCCATAATGCACTGCACACACAAGACTGTGGTGGTGATATCTCTGTGTACAAGACCTCATCTTCTGCTGCTGCTGCTGCTACCTTTTTTTTACTATGAAATAAAAATACATTTTTAATGTCCCATCTTTTTTTGATTGCTAAGGGAATCATTCTTATTCTTCGTCTTCGCCTGCAATCTTGTTCACACAAAAAAGGCTTTGTGGATGGATTGCATGATGATGATGCTCTGTGCTCATGCTATACTATACTCTCAAGAGGTTTAACCAGCAATATTGCCCAAGAAGAAGAAAAAAAAATAGAGTTTTCCGTGACAAAGGGACTATGGATGGATGGATTGGTCCGTATAATAGAGTGAGCTGCTTTGACTTATACGACGACGGATTGTTACGGAATGCTCCCTCCCACTATCCCCACTACTGCTATTATTACAACTACTTACTTTGCTATTTTTAAAATGTTATATAACACCAGCATTATATATTTTTTTGCATAAAGCTTATTTTTTATGTGGATGTGGAAATGATGATGAGGATCATCGTGATCATCAACTACTGCTGCTTGCATAGTTGCTTTTTTCTCCGTCCATGTCCCACTCCGCATTTTTATTTTATTTTTAGTTCTTTTTTGGTCGGTGTAGTCGCAATCAAAGTGGTGTGTATGCACAAACCTTTCAATTCATTTGCGTAAAAAAAGAAGAAGAAGCGAAAGCGAAAGCTCTTTTTTTTCTTTTGCAGAGCCGATGATCAGAGAGGAACAACAAATAAAATTAGTATGCTGCGTGGAGATGATCAGCATTCAGCATTAAACGGAATCTTGATCTTGGTCTACAACAGCATGTTTGTTAAGACGATATTCACAATACTCACAGCTTGTCAATTTTTTTTCTCAATTTCTTATGCTGTCATTGTGCAAAAAAGCAAACTTTTCCATGCAGGTAACTCCATATAAAATGATATGTGTAGTAAAATGTATAATACAGTTTCAATTCATTAATCATATAAATTGCTCAAATTTTAATTGCAATGCTAACCATGTTAACTATACAATGCATTCATTGTTACTATCTGTATCGATTGCCCCTATAAAATATATAAGGATTTATAAAAAAAAGTTACACAACAAAAACCGATACCTGTCGCGGTGGCATTCAAGGAATTCATTCATGCTGAAGAAACCCCTTCAGCATCTATGGTCGTCGTCGTCGTCAACACGCACAAAAAAATTAGCACTACTGTCCGATCAAACCTCCAACAATAATAATAATGGAACCGAGAGCAGAGAAAGAGAGGAAGAAGATGCGAGTTAGTTGTAGCGAAAAAGCGGGCCTAACATCATTGAATTCGCTTGGCTTTGAAGAAAAAGAAGATTTGTGGAAGGGTAAAAAAAATTGATACAAAAAAAGTACATTCCACTCAAGTTCGTTCACCTATCATCATTCTGATCTGCTAGTAGCCGTAGTAGTAGTAGTAGTAGTTTTAGAGTACTATCATCATCGTCGCCACCAACAACACCGTTCTAGTGGTAAAAATGCACTTTGCAGAGTGCAAGCTCAGTAAAAAGATTATATTGCAGTAGTAGCAGAAGTAGCTAAAATAATAATAATAATAATAAAAGCAATTATTTGTCCGGTCCACAGTGATTGCTAGAGTCTCATTGACGGCCAACCGTCAGTTTTATATACTATTTTGAAACTTAATGATATCAGCAAATTTTAAAT
>JAHZMV010005834.1:0-21981 GCA_027743765.1 Coecobrya sp. COE2
TTCATAGGTCCAGAGGGGGGAGTTAATAGAATAGGGGGCGTTATTGGAGATGGGGCAACTAAAAGAGCATTTACGGTATACATACGGCTAAAATACTGACATCTGACACCTGCCATTAAGAATTGTAAGGTATCCAACCGCTTTTTCTTGAAGGTACATGTTATACGGCTTCTGTGTAAGCCTAAGTACGTGTCTAGTGAAACTGCATAAAAGCAACACAGATAGTGGTAGAAAATAACTGCAGTCTTAACATTTTTCGCATTCAGCAAAGCATGATTACCTATTCACATGATCGTACGTTGTCCCCTATGGGAGCAGAGAGCCTTGTAGTGCATAAACATATCTTAAATTGCCTTCTGACGCCACACTGGCTACGCTTTGTTGCGATACGAAAATTAATTTCTATTAATATCATAATTCATAATAATACAGTAACTTTGCCATATGTACCTTAAATGAATTAACTAGAAGGTCGGCAAGGTAGAAGTATTATGTACAATGGACGAACAGTGCCATTCGAACAAAATGAGTCTTGAACAAATAATAAAGCATCTTTTGAAATAGCCACAACACATATATAATATTGCAAAACATTGCTGTCTCAAAGCACCCCGTGATTTTCAGATCAAGCTAGTGTTGTAGGCAGTGATCTGTGATGTCCATGATGTGATTAAATGTAGGTGCCGAGGCTTTCTGATATATTTCCATTTTCACAAATATGTTTAATTTTTTGTAGTGACACTGTATTAAAAATAACACTTGTTTGTCAAATTATCTTCACGCACCACATGTGATTCATGATACGGAACGATTGCAAGCTCGAAATCGTTTGAAGTTACAGTGTGAACGAATGAACTGACAAACAGTCGGACCAGAAGTGTGAAATAAATAAATACTGTTGTAACTGCAGCACTTTTAATCAAAATTCCAGTAATCATTTTCATGATGAAAACAGGATCTCAATGAGAACTGTTGCAGAATGTTATCCAGATTTGTTAAGCTTCAAATTTTCTATTTTGTGTAAACAAAGTATCAAATTAGAAACCCGACTGCACAGGGTTTTCCTCATTAGTCATTGATGCTTAGTGAACATCTTTTAATCATCTAAACATAGGATATGATTCAGATGAAAGCCATTTAAATAGCTTTGTTGAAAGTTATTACACATCAGGGAGCTTTTGCGTCTGTGTTGATGATAGATCACTGTATGTTTTTATTAAAGTTGTGGGGCTCAGTTTAATTAATTCTTTCAACGTGTAAGTTCTTGTGCATTACAAATTCTCAAGATGTCTACGTACTACGAGGTATTTGCCAAAACCTAATTAATAAACTGGGCTCTCGCTGGGAGGCGAAGAGAAATAAATTTGAAAAATGTACAATATTGATTTTTTCTATGTATCATCCGCTGCCGTCCTTTATGCTTTACTACTGGTAATTACTTCCAGACATGTTAAATTTCTACCTCCACCTCATTTCTCCGCAACTCCGTAAAATACAAAATTAACGAGGAAAGAAGCCTTCAAAGTATGTAGCAAACTTGAATTTCTCGTTTGATCATCATTAATTTGTTTTCGCTCTCGTTGACCGACTACCAAAGCACACGTGAACTGGTAATAATTTGCATGTAGACTTTTTATTTATTCTAGCGAAGCTAAATAGCTCACATAATGTATAAACTAACCATTTATCACCCTCGTAGGGCATCCATGGATTAATCAAACTAACCTAATATTGGGTATAATGCTCAGCCAAGCAAACTTTTTGTCAATATATACACATGAGGCTACATCATCAGTAGTGAATGCCGCTGGTGATGTGCTACTTATTCTGTTTCTTCGAAAAGTGAGCCAGCCATACTCATCAATCTTACTTGACCATTTATCTATTCCCAACATGGACAAGTATCCCACCCAAGTGATCTCCTTAATGAGGAAAAAATCCACACCCTGACCGGAGGAATGGAATACCAATACCCAAGATTTGTCTCGTCATGAGACTCTCATGCTATCTATTTTCAGAACCAGTTTAAAAATAAAACTGAAACAGACAAAACGAATTTATCACTCTATACGGCTTTGTTGGTAGTACTTTCACTTTCACCGTTTAATAGTCGACTGAAATCAATTTACACCGTTTTATTGTATATGCGCTACATACAATATAATATAAAACTGATAACCATAAAGCAATGCTTTTTATTTCATTACTTTATTGATGACTAGATAAACAGGGAAAACAATTTGCTAAATTTTTTATCAAACCTTTGCATTTTATAAAAACATGGTCCATGAACATAATGTGTAAATGGCATCAGCAAATTGGTAAATATAATTTATTATATGCATTTTAAAGTTATACAAACCATAAAATGAAAAGAATAAAGTTCAAACGAATGTGCATGTTTTTGTGTCATCATTTATAGAACCCACTCAGGTTACAATTCAGGAGAATGGAGAAACAAAGAACATAAATTGTACTGTAGACACATGAAAGTTTCCAGCTCCTGTATATATTGCATACAATGGACACGAACTTTCCTGAGTTTGGAGCAGAGAATAATGATAGTGGTGATTTGTGAAGATGGTGATGAGCTGGCAAAATAATAGCTGTTTCCGTTGTTTTCGCTGACTGTCTATTTGTTTCCGTTTTCCTGTATTACTCACTGTCATCATCGTAAAGTTGATATAATAAAGCACGTAGGGAAGGAACCGAGACAGAACAAGGCAGATAGAAAGCAAAGAAAATGACAAAAATGAGGAAGGAAATAACATTCACTATTTTCTCAATTTGAGATTGTCATATGTCTCCATTAGTGGCTAACGTCGCCAGCGCATGAATAAAATGAGTAGAAAGCTCAAAATAAAGCGAAATATGAGAAAGGTAGAAGGAGGCTGAAAGGAATACTCAAACATTTTTATATACGCTATATAATATGCGATTCAATTCATGACGGAGTTTTTTATGTAATGATGAAGAAATATATCTGTACTGAGAATGCACATTCTCAGTTCCACATTCGTGGCCAAATCGTATCACCACCGTCATCATAAGTTACATTGCCAGAAAAGTTCCCATTTTTTGCTAAAGTATGACTGCTCCTGTTTCCTTCTTATGTTGCAACCGTTGCCTATTATTCGCACCATTTTGGATGTTGCAAATGTGAAAGTAGCCTGTTAGGCACATCTGCGATAACAACATACATACATAGAAATAATAAAAATGTTTTGTGGTGTTCATTTTCAGTCACAAATTAGACAACGGACAACGGGAACCAACGAACTTTCTCCTTGGTTTTTATATGCAAATATGAGTAATATATATGGAAAAATACGGAAGTATAATGGAGAAACGATTATTATTATTTTGTTCCATGCACATGTATGGTGGTTTACTAGCTGACAGGTTAACCAAAGCGCAAGGGGATTAGCAAGTTTAGTCGAAAAGTTTGGCATAGTTTGTATTATAAATGGCTATAAAACAACATTTTTTGCTGATCTCCTCGCTCAATGAATCTCATAATGCTTTATGAGGGCTTACTTACACCCATCCAACTAGGGAATGTATATAAGGCTTACACGTTTACACGTGTTCTAGTGAAATTTTAGATTTTCTCGAGTTTTAGATCAAGCCAAGCGCAAAATGTTTTATGAGGGTAGATAAAAATTGTTGGTAATTTCTCTTCATTTTCACTGGAAATGCTTATTACACGGTAGTCAAGACTCAAGATTTAAGTTTCCTCTTTGTGTTATACCAATTCTATTATGTGTAACGGTTATGATATAGGAGCATTAAAATTTTGCATCAGAGATGATATACTTTCATCGTTGTGTGTTGTTGATAAATGTGCATTGTTTTCGCTTGTGTCAGACTAAACGTTGCTCAAAGGCTACGAAAAGAGGCGAACGTCGGAACTTTACTTGTAGAAAAAGATCAAAAACAGTGTTGTTGTCGAAGGAGAAGAGCAAAAAGAAAGTTGCGGGAGTGGGAAACAAAAAATAACGGAAGAAAGTTATGCTGACGAAATGTAGATTGTATTGTGTAGACTTTACCCAGTAGCGTAGGTAGATATATTGTACAGTACATCGTTGAGGAAAATGTAAATGTTTGTTTAATCTTTGAATGCGAAGCAAAAGGGAAACTCTGAATTTTACTGATTTCATTACAGAATGGTGCTGCTAACTGCAAGCGATACGGAAAGATGAATTTTTAGGTAGGTTTGACTTTGCACACTTATTTGGAAATGTGTATGTGTACAGCGTATATTAAAAAGTTAGCAGGGAAATGTCAGAAACTATTACAATATTTTATGCAGAAAAGTTGTTCGTGTAACATTCGGTATTGTATATATTAATGTTTTTTAGTCCAGTACAGAAATGGAAAAGTGAATACTGACACCAATCAAAGGAGAACCTTGTAACTTATTCAGCATATATTTTCTCAATAACACTTATATATATTTTTTTACAAAAAGGAAAATCGAGCCAAGTAGGAGCCATGAATAGCCTTTATACAATCTCAATAACTAATGGATATAGGTACTTAGAAACTTATTCGACTCGTTTCTTATTATTATTATACGCTCCCAATTCTGACACAATACACAAGAGCTTTATTCTTTGCTAACGCATTTACCTCCACATCTATATTTACAATTACAAATGAATAAAATCTATGCACAACAGTATATCTTCTTTGATGAATGTATAGTATCGAGTTCAGACGCAAGCAGAGGTAATCACTTTGATCTTGGCTCTTCAGCGAACGGTGTTTTTATCATTTCATAATAATATATATAAGTTTAACTATGTTTGGTCTCTGAAAACAAACAAGCGAAAACAAAAAAAAACAATTTTGACTTTCCTTCAGTTTACCCGTATTTTAGGTGATACATCTCAATATAATGTGAAAATAATGACTTATATAGTCTTGCCATCTGAGAATCTAAGTGGGTGACTCAAAAAACTTTTCGGTCAGCCTGATAAAATGTTACGAAAGGAAGATAGTACAAAGCTATCAGCTAACTAGCAAACATGGCACCATTATAAAAGATTCAAAAGAAAACAAGATTCGGCACAACACTGTATGGCTTTTTAATATGGAGGATGTAACTTCATGGTTGCCACATACCTTGCAAAAAGTTATTTTTTGCAAAGTCCAACTATCTGAAAAGTCTTTTATGACATATCACAGAATCTCACATTCTCTCTTTCTTTTTTCTGATATTTGCCCCAGTCATATTTGCATTCAATCATTTTTATAAGGTTATATCAGGTTTGGATGTTTCATTTCTTTGCGTCTTTAGATGTTTCTCTCTTTTTGGAGAAGAATCAAGATGGAAATCACTTCGGAGTTTTGTTTTCTTCCTACTATCGTGTTGTCGTTTGTCAAAAAGAAAAGACTGCCGACTTACTTCAGTTGACTCAATCTGACATATTCTACTTAATTTCCATATTTGCGTAGTTTCTCTTTCTCTTGGAGAAGCAAATAATATAGGAGATGGCACAAGGAGAAAAAATAAACAGCTGCGTTGACATGTTCGTCCACGATGTGGATGATGATAATATGATAAACTACCAACGTAGTAAACGAGTTCTTGGTGTCTGTAGTACGGTCAACGAATGTTTCTTGTTTGACACTCAAGTTTGTTCTTTACAAACACGTAAATACAAATCAAGACAGCAATTATATCCTGCAAATTGATATAATACACACCTAGCGTGTTTACACGCACCATGTAGAAAACAAGCTTGCTCGGAAGGCTATCATGTACATACAAATATGTATGCTTGATTAATTTTTATGCTATTGCGTCATCTCAGAATATTATGTTATTCTACTTTTATAGTTTTCTTAGTGTTGGTGGATGTGAACTGAACGTTTGCTAACTTCCATTCAAATAGTATCACTGTTTTTTTCACTTCTCTTCCTTCTTCCCACGCAGGCTGTACTCAATCAAGCACATAGGAAATGTAAAAATATCAGTACACATGATGAATAGATATTTTGAGGTCTCATAATATAGCGTACCAGAACCATAATATACCATTATCCATTTGCTAACGTAATGTTAAAATATTCACCATGTGATGGGTGCATCTGGAAAAGAATGGAAAAGTAGCAATCTGCATCAGTCTGACTTCACTTGCCAATGTGGCTCTAGTGAAGACCAAGTGAAGTAAGTTATATTATTATTGTTTCTTTTTTACTTTCTCTTCTCCTACTTTCCGGCTAACGCAGCAGCAAACGCGACTTGGTTTCTGACTATGTTTTTGAGACGCATGTGCCTATTCTTTTCTTTTGAATGGATATCTTCGGGTTCAATACTATTACGTCGATGTGGCTTTAGCCATAACTATGAAGGAAAAGGATAGAGATGAGATTATGAGTGAAACCCTGTAATAATATATTAGCATAGATCTCTTTATCGGATGATATGTCAGACGTTTCCAGTGTCAGAGCGTGTCGGATTTATATTAGACTTTCCTTATTTGTTAGTAAATATATGTACCTCATAGGTAGTGATAATCGTGGTAAAATAAAACCATGCTTTGAAATTGGGACAGATCCAATGATTACCCAATTGATAAATGTTGTCTGTTTGTTTCAATCCATTGAGAGGATCACATTTCCATTAGTTTCATTCGAAAGTGGCTTGTTCTGTCCCTGGAGGGGGGTAATGTGAAAATGAGGCGAACCTGAGAATTTGACACACCATTTATTTGCTTCATCGTATAGCTTAAAACAGACTTTATTATGTTGACAATTCAAGTACAGTCATTATACGAGTATCAAAGAATCAACCAACCAAAGTATGTACATTTTAATATAAACGGTGAATGCAGTGTTGCAGCCAAAACAAATAAATCTCTTCCACCCAACGAAAGTTAGCATCGACGACACACGTAAGAGTAAAATGTTACGTATTTTTATATATTGGAAAAAGCGTTAGACAGGGGAAGTAGCAAAATGAATTGAAAACGACAGAGGAAATTAAACCCGTTTTTCACTTTTCGTTCTTCTTTGCACAATGTTATCATTTATAGCGTTTTTGCTCCTTCAACGCTATTTCCAGTTGAAATCATAACACTGCAGGATGGCATGAGAGATGTAATCAATGCAGGTTCACGTTGAGTTGAACAAACACTGTAAATGATTAAATGTAGGTGAACTAGGATACTGCTGAGCAAACAAATCACAGAAAATGCTCCCAATAAGGATTCACTTTTTGTATACATACCAACATGTTTGCCGTGGCCATTTTGGGATATGTGAACGGGTTCAAGAAGATGCCGGAAGTAATCTCCTCGAATTGATCATTTCACAGTGATGGACTTTCAACAGAGTTACAAAAGTTAGTACAACGAACTGCTTTTTGCACTATGTACTATTTTTATTAGCTGACGAGGCGACGTACGTTAGGTATTGGTTTTGTGTACACTAAACTATTTTATATGAATACACTCCGACATCTAATAATTAAATGTATATAGCTATTCGAACATGTATTTCCTCTCGTTCGTGTTTTTCAATTCATGTCAATGCGTCTAAACTTTCCTTCCTACAGTTCTGTAGAGTAACTCAAAACTTGACTAACTTTTTGATTGCCTTGTGTGAAGAAGGATCATCAGAACAATGATGTTTTAATATACCCAGCTATGTTTCGTGACGTTCTAACACGCGTGAAAGTAAAGGAAAGCTACTTCCGTTTTGTGTCCAACAACTTACAATAAAGTTCCGCTGATAAATTTCTACAACCGGAAACTTTAGTATATCAGAAACTAGTTGTCAATTTCGTTCGTCATTTCCGTTTTGCCAAAATACTGAATGAAATGCATTGTAAAAGCGCACTGTGATGAAGCACAGTTTATTGAATGATCCTGTAACTCGTAGTATACCAGAGAACCCACATAAATCACAGAGAAATTCTTACCTGTCTGGTATGTCTCATTTGTTTTTATGTAGTAAAATGGTTCATCGCCTATAAATAGCCAAAATTAGTAGGAAAAGGTTAACAGACAACACAGTTTACAGGTATTTCAACTAAATATAGGTGGGTTTAGCTTACAAAGTTATGAGGGAGTGAATGCATGAGTTACTTCCAGAAGGAAGCAAGTCCAATGCGGTGAGTGTTTTGAAGAAAAGTTCGTGTGTTGAAGTGCATATTCATAAACATGTTCACCTTTACATAATATAATCTCCAGTCATCCGTGGAAAGCAAATGCCAGGAAAATAAATGCTTTCCATTTTCCATATACTGCATTGGTTATAAATACTGCTTAGGATTTCTTTGAATCTTTTGAACTTGTTGTTAGATAGCACTAATGTATTTAAGTTAGAAGAAGTACGGTGAATTTAAAAGACATTTTACCGTGTTGCAAACAAGCAACGAGCTCAACAGCATTGAGAATTTTCTAACATCCCACGGAAGCAAGCATAGTATGCCTATATGAGTCATAAGAGAACCCTTAATGTGCATTTTCCTCTTTCTATTTACCTACATATTACATTACTCTATAGCATATAGCAGCAATTGGCTTAGTACTAATGGTAAGTCAATGATCGTAGACGATTAAAATTTGTATATAGAAAAAAATAGACAAAAAATCGAAAGTATAACAGAAAGTCAAATTGCACTAAAATTTAATATAGTAATAGGCTTCATACTCAAATGCATACACCACTAGTAATTTTCAAAATCCAAAATATATAGTACCCCTAGAAAAATTTTACTACGTTTTTATTATGTATGTATGTACCTCTGACTTAGAGCGATTTCGTAACGGTTTTCTTGAACATTTTTGGATGACTCGATCCAACTTAAGACAACTTTATACTGCAAAAAAACGTGATCCCAAACGAGAAGAAATCACTTAACCAAATGAAATGAATTTACAACAGCTTACATGAACTTGCTTTCTGTTTGAATCTGGATCTTTCTCGACAATGACCATGTATCGGTGAACCTATCAAGCTACCAATCGACTGCATAGTACACATGAGTAACAGTAATATAATTTCGTGTAAAAGGACAAGTTAAAAATGTAAAAAAAGAACTGTGCCAGTCAATATACATATTAATATTTTATTTACATAATGTGTGTATCTACTATGCAATTTACGCAATAAAGTTACGTCTCTATATTCAAAACTGAAAATTGGGTTTCAGTGAAAGTAGAATTACTTTTTAGAAAATATTCAAGAGCTGAAACATGGCAGTGCATAAAAGAGAAATGTTAATTCGTTGTAACACTGTTACTTTAGAATACAGTCGGTTAAAGCCGTATAAAGAAAAAAATACGTACATGCTGTTTCATTTGTGTGCCTGAACACAAACGCAGAGCAAATAGGGACACAGATACAAGGAATTATGTTCAGCAGGGAATATCAAGGCTACCGATGTTGGCATTTTGATTTCAAGCTGGAGATCCTACACAAAAGCAAAAAAAACGAGTTGTGATGCTGCTATTCATTCGACGCTCGACTTTTATTCTCGCATGACAGCAAGGGGTTTATTTCAAAAAAGGGCATCTGGAATATGATAATAAAACTAAAATAGGATAGACAGTAGTGGCAAGCGCATTTTGCACAACGCTTCCACTTCACCGTGTGTATAATTCCATGGAAGTGGAAGTAAGTCGCAACCTAAGTAAGCATATGCCCTAGGGTATTAAAATGCGAGAAAGTAAAAATTATTGTAAACGTCAGTGTGTCTACATATCAATCGTTTGGAGGGAAAAGGTTTGTTATATTTCTTTGGCTTTTTTCGCCTCACAGGTATCGACTAAAAGTGATATACAACGATGGTGAAAACATGAAATGCGATGAGTAGATTTATGAAATCCTATTGACATATTGTTCATGTACTTCCCCTTTACCCTTTCAAGTTATATCTAACTTAATACTGTCGTTTTTCATCCGGTTAAAAGTATGTGAATTCCAACAATAAAAGTAAACTGCATTACCGCAAGGAGCCTTCAATTGTATACTTATCAAGTTTTCATATCCAAGGCGTAATAATATCTCTTATTCCGATTCAGACTGACTTTCGGAGAGAAAGTGATTTTTATACTTTTCCTCAAAGAGGTCAACAAATACTTATTTGGAACGGTATATTATGTATTTGCCAAGTATTTTTGCGGGGCATATATAGTTTTGCGTAGGGGTAAAATAAACTTTCTTTCCCATCCAACTATGTATAATGGATTACCCCTTCCTCTTATTTTCTTTGGTATGCCTTCAATTTCACCATCATCCGTCGGATCAAACGAAGGATCTGTAATAATATTATTTCCAATGAGTGAAATGTTATATTCCATTCACTAGTGATCAGCAACCTCCCAATCCAATTTAGATTGCTGTCAGTTATGATTCGTCTTCCTTCTTGGCAACTGCTACATTACATTGTAAGATGTTTGTTAAGAGGAAAGAATGAAGATGCTACAGAGGAAAATATTTTTATCTTATTATTATTAGTAGTACTTTTATTTCTTTCCCGTCACTATATACCAACCGTTGTTGCTCGAACTGCCTCCATTTACTGGAAGCATTCTATATATTGTAATCTATAGTTGGGTAGGCTTGTCAGAGGACAGGAAGTGGAAGACGATCAAGAAGTGGCGAAGAGAAATTGCTAGTCTTAACCAGATCCTTTTAAATCTTTTCATGGACACTTGCCTTTTCAGTGCACTGAAGCGCTATCTGAGCCGAAAATCTTTGGAACAGGAGGGGGCACACACTTACGACGACGAGTACATAAAACAAGTATTTCAAATAAAAAACAGAGCCAAAATGAAAAGCTCTGTTTGTAAGCTATGTGCTGCGGTATACCAAAACAGTGGAGATAGAGGGATGTTCCTAAAGGTCAGAATCTTCGCCTTCTCGACCACACCACTATCAAAATTATATTGGTTTAACGGGTGAAATTTATACCTACGCAATGGTATAATGTGCAAGGGAAGGAAATGCACGATAAAGCACAGAGGAAGGATATATGAACTTCACTATATTTTACAGGGGCATCCTCGGTACATCAATTCGAGTAAAAGTACCGACGAGAATATAAGATATATTCTCTTCTGTTGGTACGTACTGAGAGACGATAAATCTTAGCATTCCTGTGAGATAAATCTAGAAAAAATAAATCTTTCACTGGTTTTTCCTGCGATAAATAGATGTGTATGTGCCCGAGCATGAAATGCAAGATTCACTATTCACTCATTACGCTAGAAACATTTTATTGCCAATTTTAGCATCGCTGAAATAATCCTTAATGTACGACACGTAATATCTGCACCGATGCTTGTTCACTTTAGGCATCAATGAAAATGATTCAATGAAACCGCCCCAATATAAAAAATAATCCAGTTCGATTCTGATATACATGAAAGGGATGAAACGTTAATATGATCAGAAATTGTTGGAACGAGATATAATATAGTGAGTGTTGGAAGCAGATAGAAAGGAATATAAAGGAATGCAACGTACAGTGAAATTGAAGACTATACACCTGCTCAATTTCCAACCACCCTTTCCTTCCCATTTTAATCTTCTTACACTGTATTACAAACACATGTATACCCTCATGAATTGTTGTCATATTTTTAGTATAAATATGATGACAAAGTAGTAGAGTAGAAGATAAAACTTTCGTTTTAAATATGTAAATTCATAAGTAACAACTCGGTTCAGTTGTCGTGCAGGCAAGTCCCTCTGAGTTCATTCTATTTCGGAGAATGTTCATTCGAAGAACTAATATGCAACGCTGTTGGATACAACAAGTATGGATGTATGTTATACGTAGTGTGAATGCCCAACTCTCGATAAGAAGATCATTTCGGAAAAGCCGTGTATCAGCGTATGCCTCCAGACATGAGTCAAACTAGCAAACTCATTCAGACCAGTTTACATTAACGGGTTGGGATGAAATTTATTTAATGAAAGGCATATGAAACGGGAAATATTTTAGCCATCTTTTATATAAAGCCTTTTTAGGAAACTACCAAACTACCTTGAGTTTTGGTTAAGGAATGCAAAAGTGACGGGATAAAGAACGTTTGTTACACTTACACTACAAATGCATGTGCAGATGTCTGATGCAACCCACGTCACATATATTATTTGAGGATGCGTAACAACTTTGTGTAACATCAAAAATGTAGGATTCTGCTCTTCGCGATATGTGATGCAAATGTAATATTGTGCTGTATCGTGTAGGTGTTATTGATACTGCAAACATGAATGTTGGATCAGAGAGCTCATTAAAATGTACCTGGAAATTAAATATTTGATTCAGATTTCGCTCTTCCGGTTACACGAGAAACTCCAGAAATTATTACATAAATATCATTATGTATGTTTTTGGACTTTTAGCGATGATAAAATTCGTGTGAAAGTTGAATCACTTGTCGAGTTTACTTAATAAAAATATGTGATGCAAACTGTGTGGGATGGATGATAATGTACGCATTAAGTATATTGATTTCAGAACGAAAAGCCCAAAACTTCCATAATAATACATGACATAAGCATTTTATAGCCCCGTGTAAGATACACTCTATAATCTCCACTTCATTTCTTCGTTCTGTGACAAATAATAATGTCAGAATGAGGTACCCAAATTTTACGGTGCTTTGTCAAATACCTTTCCTTCCAAGCATTTATTCTTATTCTACCTCCACAGTACAATAACTTTCAAGACATAAATTGGGGGATAAAACAAGATATTTTTTTCTTACGTCTTCCTTACATTTTTGCTCTTTCCGGCTGTTGTTGAGGAGCGGTTCCGTGAGGAGAAAGTAGATGTAAAAGATGAATATAAAAATTCAGACAAAGAGGTGTGCAGAGGAAACGACAAAACAACATAAAAATGTTTCAAAAGTTAGTCCGGAAGGAACAAAAACTTCTTTTTCACGTCTACTTTCTTTTCATAAAAAAGTAACAGAGAACACTTTTATAATGTGCTCTATAGCTCAGTCCTTTCTTCTTTTCCGAAAAATTTTCTTATTTGACAACAACGACAACACATTTCTCTCCTACCGAGTTGCAAACAGAAAAGAAGATGCCCGAACACGAATTCTTAACAATATTCGAGATTCAATACACATGGGTTTTCTAGTTTTGTTCAATGACAACAATATACATACTAGTAGCCAGCAACGTCAAATCATCATTTACAAATTTTCATTCAGACACAAGAGTATGTATTCAATGTATTGTATTGCAGACATGAGGTCCTTTACGAATCACTGCTTCAAGGATAGTATTTTAAGTCAATTCAACAAAACGACAATACACACAGTAGTTGTAAGGATTGTTGATGAGCACATAGCAAATAGGACATGGCGTCACGTGTGACAATACATTCACGTACCACTTCAGCATTCAAAGGAAAATGCTATTGCATCATTTTAGAGATAGTCCATTCGTAATAAACTGCAAACATAAGATGCGAAAGATCAACTTGAGTATTTTCGTTCACCAATCTTATAACGTTGACATTTATGATTTGTTAGTTCTTGAGATAACCGTATGGAATCTAAGACTTTTGAGTATGTTTTGAAGCACAAACGTTTAAAATGTGTATTTTTTTAATTATTAACTGTCAAATGGTTGGTTTTTCTTTATATTTAACGGAGAATGAAATTCACAATAAAACCTAGAAAACAATGCACGTTGATCATTTTTCACGAAAATTGCATGTAAAATTTTGAGTCACTTTTAACGATAAAATTGCTCACTGATAATCTCACAGGATGAGTACTTCACTGTTAAACGTGGAACTTTTGTTCACAATCTTCTAATAGAATCCCCCTCCAAAAGTTTCATATCACAACTCTTGCCAATAATAGGTAAACTGTAAGAATAAGAAATTCAACGAATTTATTATTACATATATGTACATGCTCTAAAGGAGTGAATTAAGCAAATGTGAAGGTGTGCAATATTCTGTCTCTATTGAGTGGGCTAAGAAAAAAAATCCAAGACTTTTGGATTCTCGGATATAATGGTTCGTAGAAAATGGGATGAAAAGTGAAATGTCTCACTCAGTTCATTGTGAATTCACCTTTCAGTTTTTTAACTCTTTTTTTCTGATCCAGTAGAATTCTGAACGACTCAGCTCAACTTTCTCAAACCCAATGCATGCATGCAATATGTTCATAAATTGTTTCGTTTTGTGCTCATACAGAAAGGAGATAAAAAGGGAAGTCCTACATTAGATACACATGTATTGAAAAGTATCTTCACTCTTCAAAGAACTCACAGGAAAAGGAAAACGTTCAATATTTTTTTCATTCTTGGCAGGTAAAAGCTTATATTGCATCAAGTGAAATTTCTCCTGTTTTTATCTCTAATTTAAATGTTCTCTAATGCTTTTATATATTTTTATGTAAAGTATAAAAAAACCTTTTCCCGAGTCCATTTGCCACACGAAAATCCGTCTTCTTTCCATGAATTTATACAATGGAGTCGGACACGATCTTAATGCATGAGAAGCTTGAAGAAGCACATTGAGCCAAACATGAAAGTTCTCGTCTTCCAGTCTATCACCTGAACACAACAGAGAGCAAGAGAAAATATTGTAACGCAAATATAAAAAAACTTGCAGGAAAGGGAAATATATGCTTGTGTAGGCTGATTAGAGGCTCCACTAATGCTATGTCTGTTAATAATGCATGTGGAAAAACGTGGTAAAAATAATACCGTGTAGCGATGCCTGGACAAAGGAAACGCGTGTGTGCAGTTGTTGCTACTTGGACCGAGGCTGCTGGAGTAATGCGGTTGGTGTGGAACCAGACGCTCATACTCTTTTACAACTCCACAGGAGCCAGCAGCAGCATCACAGAAAATTGTAAACTGCTGATGCTAGCGGTGGTGATCATGATGTTCATCATTGCAAACACGAAGCAGAGAGTCTCTGATGATAGTGGTGGTTGGTTATGGTAAATCGTGGTAGTTAAACGAGAGAAGTAGTAAAAAAACGAGGAGCTGTAAGCATTTGAGATTCAGAGTGAAGCCATAACATAGAATACAGAGAGAGAACTAAATTCAATGTGTGTTTTGTACATGGTTTTGCACTAGCTTTAGTCAGTCAGTTCATTTTGATGGTACAAAGTGTATACGCTTACCATTTTTTTTGGCATGGACAAGTTTCGCTGCACAAAGTTTCGGATTTGATTTGTAAAAGTAAAGTGCAAGTATCAAATGAGGGGAGAGCATGAGAGAAGTAAAAAACGAAACAAAAAAGACGGCTTTTGTTGGTATTCTCCGTTTTTAAAGTCCATACACCTTTTGCATCATTTTATGTGTAAGCTGGATAATGGCATTAGGGTTTAGTTGGATATGGAATAATAATATGGATGTTGGTTTGAATGGAATCTTCTGACAATCTAGTACAAGGGCTGACACATATGCATAATATGCGCGTTTTCGAATGATGATAATATGCAATTTGGTATATTTAACAAATGGAAGTAAAGGCAGAGACATAAAATGAACCACTCAAGATTTTACGCAAGTGAAAAAGTCTGCAAAAAATACTAAACAGCCAGGGTTTTTGTTGATGATTCACATACAATTTTCTTCTGCTACCTCTGTTGTTGCAAAGAAAAGAAGAAGAGGACAATGATGTTCATGATGATAATGATTTGAAGAGTGTTTACGAAGCTGTGATAGTGATGATGTGAATTAGAGACTTCATTATTCGTCGTGTCTTTCCCCGGTACTCGTTACCATTCACGAAAAATGTTTTTGTTTCTTCTCTTGTTCTTCGTTTTTTTGTCTTGCAAGCATACATACCGTCATTCGTCATAAGAAAGGTACTTTTATAAAAGAGATTCCCAATTATTGCCGGTTATTGACTCACTCAAGTTAGTGTGCAGACAGTGGCTGAAACTAAATCTGTTTTGTAGCTCGTAGTACCTAAATACTTACATTTTGATCATCAGTTGATGATCAAAATGTAAGATGTGTCGTCCTTTGTCCTTCTAGTGTCATTGCTAATCACAGTGACTGCACGTCTATTGCACAATACATCGTCTAACAATTGACTGTTGTATATAGTTATACAACGCATATATATAAAAGGGCTTGAGTTTGCTTTTCAACCTATATTATTTATGTATTATGACTGCATAAGTGACATTGTACAAAGTACAAATACGGGGGTTGGTTCCTAGAATTACTTTTATCATGAGGTAAGAACTGCCTGTTTTACTGTGCTGCGATATTGATATTTTTAGTTTGTTTGATGATCCCACCTATTTTTAGCTTCTCATCACAGTGCATTCAATTTTTATATGACGATAATAACCTGAAATTACCAAATCTAAACAAGGAACTATACATATTATGTGAGCCATACTGAAGAAGCTAAGAAAGAGAAAGATCCTTGGATCCATCCTACCTACCTAAACCATATAACGACACTCGGTTTCTCACGACATATAACAAGCAATCGTGTTAAAGTTGACTGACTACTGTACTGAACCGATCTGCAGCAAATGGTAAAGGATAAAGAATGAGCTTGCAAAGCGTAGACAGTTGAGGTGTCTTTTAAATCGTATCTTCCGGTTAGAGTGTGCTGACTTCACACCCGAACAAAAACACCGTTCATAATTGAAAAGCACCTTCACTTGTTTGCTTTTATGGACCTCCATTTCCCTACAAGCCCAGACTCGAGACTACTACACAGCCACTACAGTAGATCCCCTCTGTGGTTTGCAACTTTGCAACCTCTGCCTTCGCAACTTTGCCACAAATTATATAAACTACGCTGTAGGTAGTTACAGCTTAGCATGCGGTAGCCAATGTAAAGAAAAGTGATGTACTATTGAATAATCTGCGATAGTAACGCCATTGTAGTCCATTTAGTTAGTCCTGCCAATCTGTCCGTTTGTTCACTCTACCGTGTAAACGAGAGAAAAAATTCGGGATCGAATCGATTCTCATACGTCACCTATTATAGTTCGGTTCCTACTGAATTTAAGCAGCATTTATCAACCCCCTGGGCTCTAGGGACTCTCTGCTGCTTATGGATGAAAGAGCCTGCGGAAGCTTTTAAATTTAATTATAAAATCAAAAACGGATCATTAAATGATAAAACATTATTTAGTCACCAGTACATCTATAGACGTCTCATGTTATTTCCATCCATTCCTTCTAATAATGCATTTGTTGTTACCCAACCTATTCCTATGTATTACGTAGTTGTTCTGAAGCACCTAATCAGACAGCGATATTAACATACACAAACGTACCTGAAGGTAACGCGTAATAAATAAAATGGTTTTCCTTCGAAACAATGAATGAATTTGAGTCGTAGTATTATTATGTGTGCTAGTAAAAAATTGGGTTTATCCTTCTCAATTCTCAATACATTGCTGTATCTTAAAGTTTTTTATATGGTAAGCATTTTATCCAATCGATGCCATACGTTTACCCTCATAGAAGTCTTAAAACATTCTAAACTTTTATTCTCCATACATAGCATTGCTTTTCTCTCCTTGTACTTACGTAGGTTTCTTATTCAACGAAGCATTTATTCGGCTTTCAGCACTGTCTCACCTCTCTCTATTCATCATTATCGACTAAGGTTCCATCTTGACATCAGCATTTCTTTCTGTTAACTCGATCTTTCTACTACTTCGACAAACAATCAGTATAAGTATAACCGTGTGTAGTTATGTGTGTCTCCAGACTCGACAACTGTATGCCATGCCAAATTTTCCATGCCAAGTTACTTAAGTCGGCAAATGCTAACAAGCTTTTTCCTCATAAGGCAATTCCATTATTAAATTTCCAAACCTGCTTCATGAGGATGCTAGTGCGTCCGTCCGTCAATCTGTAGAGCTGGAATCCTTGGAAATCCATTTTGCCTGGGGTGCCTGCGGACCACCTACATTAAAATTTGACTTGTTCGTTCAAAGTAGCATCAGGTGAAATACCAACACCTCCACAAAACTTAATATATTCTTTTATGTATTTGTTTTTGCAGATTCTCAAAGAGAATGAGCCAATTTTTAAAATAGGACACTGTGCTAATTTGTCGCATTATGCAATCCACGGTGTATTATACAGTTGTACGGGGGTTGGAAGAGAAGGCAACATTTAACAATTTCCTTCATGAAAGGGAAGAATGGGGAATTATGGTTCCTAAGCTGATCATTATTTATACTATGAGCCCTACAATACTATATCAACCCTTCTTTATAGAAAATCAATGCAGTGCTACTTACGCTAAAATTATTATGCTTTCGCAATTTTTGCTTATTAAGATTGGCAGGTATTTCCACTGGATAAATGAAGACGATATTGTTCCTTTAACGAGACCAACAACGATACTACATTTCTGGAAGAAATGTAGAAAGTAGAACATCATTGGTACTGCTTCCCACATAAAATCATAAAACTTATTGATATACTGCATCGTAAAAAATTACATGACATTTGCTTGTATTAATCAGACTTACCAACAAACTATCGATGTTTTGCAATTTTCATTACATCTTTACAAGTCGTAATTCTTTGAAAGCTTGCAATCGCCATGATTTTTTACTTTTAAACTTATGTACATATAACTGTGGTCTAATTCAATCTCCTCTAGCATAACCATATTTTGTGTAAGAGAAAGAACGATGGTTTGAACAAAATTGGAAATTCTTTTACAAGAAATAACACATTGGATGATTGCTTTCAGTTGACATTTTTGTCACTTTTGTTCCATCATTTTTGATTTACATCTCGTCTCAACTTTTTGATACGCTCTGAAAAAAGTTCTGTTTTGGCTTCCTTCGACATGAAAACACAATAGGTGTTAATGCTGTAAATGGCTCTACATACAAATATAGAAGGATGCAGTAATCTATATACACACACAAAGGAAGTCGGTGTTAAAAGCTTTGCCCATTGTCTGGATAGTCTTTTGCATTTTCTTATTGTCCAGAGGCTCCCTTTTACTATGCCATACTCTTAAATCTTCACCATATAAATTCAGTCCGGTGAATGAAGCCTAAATTTTCTCTGCGCTTTCTCATCCTTTTTATAAAATCATGGCCTTTGTTCTGTAAAGACTTGTGTATAACAGAAGAATACTCGAACGACATTATCATGCGCTCACAACTTCAACGTCCCAAAAGGGCGCATATATCGCGTCACAGATTATAGCTTTTAAAATCTATGTTGACGAAAATAAAAAAGAAGAAACAGGGAAAACCTTTTCTGTGTTTCGATTTTGTTTGAGCCATTCCAAGTTTTCAAGGAGGTCGAACAAAAGTCATACTGAAAAGCATCAGATTCAAAATACTTCATCCAACTTTTTTCTGCCTTACTTTGAAACTAGTACAGCACTAGTGTATGTCGTTAATAAGGAACTACGTTACGTATATATTATTTTATTCTATTCTATTTTGGACTTTGCCATTTTGGAACCAGGGACTATAGCTTTGTCTTTCAACCAATGAAGGGAACTACAACAAATGCAATCTCAAAACAAAAGAAGCAAACATTTGTATATGATGTCCTACTTCACATTAATAATAAATACCTTATGTACATCATTTGTATATAAGATAAGCTTGTTGTAGTAGGCTAGGAACTATATACATACTGTGAATGTGGTTAAGTTATGAACTTGTTTCTTGTTGCTTTTAAGACTGGAAAAAAATCTGGTTTGAATAAATAATGTGAAGAGACGTTTTTTATCCGTTCGCAAAGTTGTCTTTGGTTCCCCAACCTCTTTTTCTGAAAGGAATACCAATGCTTTGCTGATGACAAAATATACACTCATTCGATTTTTCGTGGACCAAATATTTTGCTTAATCCAGTGGCGACGATAGGTGCCTAAAATCCAGTCGAAATTACTAGAAAAACCTGACGGTGAATAATGCAAGTACAATCAACTATGATCAAGGAACCAGTGTCATAATTCTTGATAACATTTTTATATTCCTATATGGATATTATATGTATATCTATATATCCCATAATATTAAAAATAAACACTTGGTGTACATGATAGTGGCTATAAATTGTAATTGTATCCGCATGTGTTTAACAGGTGCTACACTACAAATATTATGTGTAACTTAAAGTATAAATTTTCTTTGATGTGGAGACTCCTTGACACTCATTTGGATGAACGATAATAGTGGTTACTGGTTTTGGCAAATAATCGTATATATGCTGTAATTATTTAGTATCTTACTAACTGCAATTTGGCCTATAACGTGTTGAGCGTTAGTTGAGGATTTGTTCATTTGTACAGTACGAACCATTGAAAAAATATTGAATATATCATTAGTGATAAAACAGGTATGGTATAGGTAACTTAAAGGCAGAAGTCTGAGCGTATTTTGGATTCAGAAAACTATTATTATTGTTTGTACTTAATGAAATAGCCTATAGAAGATCGCACTTGTCTTGTGTAAGGTTAAATATGCCTAAAACTTTGTCGTGAAGACAAACTGTTTGGTGGCTCCCAACCCAATACAACCATCACTGAATCTTGTTGTCAAAATTACAGAATGTGGAGCTAATCTTTTTATACTGAAATTGTGTAGATTTTAGGTTTGATTTATTTCATTGATGAGCAAATAATATACATGCTTTTTATGGAATATAGAACACCATCAGTGGCTTAGGTATATGATGACTATGCCTTTTGCCAAATAAAACACCAAAGCAAACTAGTTAAGTAAAATATACTTCCAAAAAATGAGAATAGCCTCTAATTGCATAAATGATTACAACACAACAACGGCTTTACGTGGGTATTTTCATGAGCAGGTAAAAATGTAAAAAAAAATGTAAAATCATTTTGTTAAGAAACAGTAGATATGCTTTTGTGTAAATAAATACTATAAGTGCTATGAGTGCTATGGGCATAAATAAAATGGATTCATACTCGAACTCCTCGATTCCGGGGAAAGAATTGATTAGTCGTACTGTAGTTTTTAACATGCATATCTAATATATGAATTATGATTATTCAAAAATATGTGATTACGTTATCAACACAGCCGTGTATTCTCAAACTTCATTTTCATTTTGTCTCGCGACAATGTTATCGTCCTCATGCTAAGATCATCATAAAATCGCCAAACAAGTAAAATGCATATCATCAACTGCAAGTATTTACATTCTAATCCTTTAATGCGATGTTGAAACTACAGTAATATTTGCGAGATTCTTTAAGGTTTCGCATTTTGCAAGTGAAGGTGTCAAAACAAAGGTTTATGTAGCATACTACATCTATGAATTCGTTCACAGATTTCAATTACCTACAGAGGCACACTATACATGCTATTTTGAATAAGTATTGGACTTATTACGAACGTAATCAATCACTAGCCAGTGAGGAACTCCATAGCATGTACTTTACGAAATTAAGAACAGCTATCTCTAACAGCCTGTGTCTCGAAAAAATTGGCTAGCGGCTAGAGTTTCGTAATAAATCCAATACATAATATATGTATTTCTATTGAGTACATTTTATATTTCCAAAGGTTCTTTTATAACCAGTCTATCTACCTCCATAATTTAGAGGAATTTTGGCTGATCCATGTACGATTCCAGTGCGCAGTCTTCGCCGAAGCACTTCTGTGGATTGCAAATTGCCGAAGACATGTTGCACAGACTGAAAATTCGAATATTTCATTTTTTCTAGTTTAGGTTCACTTTTACTTGATATTTCTTCAACATCATATTTTTCCATGAAATATAAGTGGGTGCGTGTATGTACAATATGATACGAAAAATGTGTTTGAATACGATACAATTTAAAGATTTCATTAAGTTCTGTCTGACAACAATCTAATGATACATAACAATAAAGAGCTTTAGACACACAGATATAAAATGACACAGTTTTCCATGTATTTTGTGTCATTTCGATAGGTATCCAGTGTTCTTATCTTCAAATGAATAGTCACAGAGATTTTTGTTTATTTTTGGCCATATTGACCTCACGCAATTTACATATTATAT
>JAHZMV010005835.1:0-11658 GCA_027743765.1 Coecobrya sp. COE2
AAAGTAACATAAATTGTCAGCAGATAAAAAAATTAATAATGAGGTACAAACGAATTTGCCACGTTTTGTCAAAATTTTCAATGGTCGCAAATTATATATTATGAAATTGTTAAAATTGTGAATTGTAGCATTCGTACAAAAAAGTTAAAAATGAAAATGTATCGTAATATTTGGAAAATAAAGTTGATATTTGAACAATAGTGAAAAGCATTAACACAACATATTGCGTACATGCACGATTCGTCAAGAGTTCTTTTGAGGATGTCCGCATCTTTGGTAGCCATAAAAGCAATAAATGCATGTGGTTTGGTGAGAATTCGCATTTTGGTTTCGTTTGGTTTTTTTATTATTACGTTTAGGAATTCTATTTTGTTGACGTAAAATGAATGAATTGATGTGTTGATGTGTGGGTTGTCCAGAATACATATTCATTCATTAATTATTCTAAGAGAATGTCTTTTAAATCATTGTTTGACCAAGTGAGTAAACTAATTTATTTAATCTTGGTCAAACTTTTTTTTATTTTTGCATATATTTGTTACGATTTAAGGATCCGAGTTGAGCAACAACAATAGATTGAAACAAATTGAGTAGCCTGTGGAATGTATGGTTTCCAAAGAGTTTCAATATTCGTTAGATAAATATCTACGCAGGTATTGTTCGTTTCTGTGGATATATAGTCAAAGGTAAAAATGTTAGATTGTATTGATGATAAAGCTTAATTTTTTTTCTTCAAAAACTCATGATATGTTCATTCATTTTGCAGTCTTAAATTTGAACAAAATTTCAAAAAGGTCGAAGTTCACGTTTCTTTTTTTATTTTTTAAATATAATTTGACCATATTTCTCCCTTGCCCATATATTCATGGATATTCCACGCCCAACATCTGAAGATGAGTGTGCAGACCATTGTGGTTATGCCTATACAAATAAGAGTGAGTTTATGAGGTGTTGATAACGCCAGCTTTACCGGCAATATTTTGGTTCATTTCCAAACTTTATAGTTCATGCATTTAATTAAATGTCATATCTTCTAGACATAATAAGTTACAAACTCCTGCGAGAACAAAGACGTTATATCAGGAGAGAAAATAGGAATTCCCGACAGTGTGACTGCAGAATTATTAATGGAAAAAAATGTGACACAAGTGCTTGTGAAAACCGCCTAAATAGCATATCATGTGGACCTGGTTGTAGCCATAATTGTTACAACTGCCCCTGGAACTCTCCTGATCACGGTTTTGTGGCCGGGACGAAAACTTACCTTGTGATGGACGCGGAAAAGGGAGCATCAATATATGCTTATGAAGATATTGAAGAGCGAACCTTTATTGGCGAATATACGGGTATTGTCCGACCCTCCTCCTATAGATTTAGCGCAAGACAAATGACGTACACGATGCAACTTGGTGATACTGGCCAGGTAATTGTTGGTCAAGGAGTTGGAAGCATTGTTACGAGAATAAATCATTCCTGTGTCCCAAATTGCAAGGCATACTTGTACGTGCATGAGAATCAGTACAAGGTTGTTATTATAGTCATAAAAGTAATCAGAAAAGATGAAGAACTTACAATCGATTACGGATGGACATATAAGAAAGGAGAGGAGCACACGAGAATGGTTAGCCGAAATCAAATCCAAATAAAAACGGCCATGATAAAGCTTATTAAAAAATAATAAATGCATGACATTATCTAAATTGCATTTTGTCTTTCCTTCTGATACAGCGATGCTATTGCGGGCTGGAAGGCGTACATTATATTGAAAAACTTGAAGATCCTGCTGATGCTACACATACAACTACCAGACGTGCAATTAGGAGAAGGAACAAAACAAAATTTTTTATACTTTCACACAAATCGTCGGGTGGATCTTTTGGATTTATTGTTCATTTTCTATCGCTTTTCATTGCAGTCGATGATAGCCAACCCAACTTCAATCTGGTTGCTCGTACTGTCGAAATGGAAGCCGAAATGGCCTCTTCTGTTCTGTCAAAAGAACGACCTGTGGGGTACTACGAGTCTCATGTATTTGAGGCAAGAGATGAAGTTTTTCTCATCACGTCAAATAACCGAAGAGCATTGCAGCCTATTGGAGGAAGGGTAGCTCATTGCTACCGGAATAAGGCCAAAATTGCCATAATTGTCGTACGCACTAACATTGAAGGAATACGGACTCATCATGTTCCACGTTGGTTATGCTTCCGTTATGCAGAAGACGCTGCTTTTCGGTTGCAACGGTTATCAGAAAGCGATAAGGAGCGGGTTACAGCGTATACGGAGGGCATGACGAGTCGTAGAAAGGCGGCGGTGCTCAGAAATCGTTTGATGACGGACTATATCAAGCTATGGAATGCAGATGAGCTACCCTACATCAAACAAGTTGCCAATGTTTTGGAATCAGGACAAGGAGGTACTGCCATTGGGATTTTGCCCAACGTATTGGTGGACTTGAACGAGCAGGTTGACCCAACCGCTTCTGGTGCATCTGATGAAAGTGATGACAATGGAAACGGAGGTGGGGATCAAGATGGGGATGAAGAATATGCCGCACCATTAACCGGACGTCAAATAGTACCCTCATTGAAACGTGTGCATAGGCGGATGGTAATTTACAGTAGCAGCAGTAGCAGCAGTGACGAAGAGCAGAATGATGCAGCAGCGCGAGATGAAGAGCACTTGGAAGGTAGCATAGTTGAAGATCATAATGAAATTGAAGTAGAAGTCATCTCTCCACTCGAGCAATTCGACAACAAGTACCGTCGTGATTTTGATGAACTAAAAGATGAGATAGAGAGAGAATTGAGCTTTAACCGCACCCTTCAGATTGCGATTGAGAATGTTACATTTTTTGCACTGTCTCGCATCCGAAAGGAACGGAAAGTACGGTATCATGAGATGATGCCGATTATCCGCAGAGGTAATAAATAATTTAATTATAAAGTCAAACAGGAATATGGATAATAAATAAAGATTTATGTATGTATTTCTTTGATTTGTTTTTGGAAATTGTAGAGTTGGAGTACATGTATTTCCGTGAGCCCATTGGGGAGCGTCACTATCTACGCTTTGGCCACTACCATCAGGCGATCGAAGTTGTACATCCCGGAAGTTGGCAACTCAGATGGTGTAGTCTATGCCGTCTCGCCTATACATTCAAGACTGAACATGAAATGAGGAGTCACTTTTACATACACCACGCAATCATTTCTGGAACATATTCCTGTCCAAGATGTAAAGCATACTTTGTTTTTCCGTCTGAGATTCGTGCTCATGTAGATACTTGCTGTCCTTCATATGCTTCTACCCTCGTTTCCACCGTGGGTAACCACATACTTGATGCTTATGCCGACTATTATGCGTCCAAAGGTACTGGAAATCATCCAAAATACATCATTAAGCCGGGATTGCCGTACAAACATATCCGCAACGTTCCACAGAGCACAGAATATATTGAAATGGATAGAATCAGCGGTGAACCTAAAAATGTATGTTTGGAAAATTATACATTATAAAAAAATTAACCATAGCACATTTTGTGTAGGAATTTTAACATTTGTATTTGCAATGTTTTAACTTGGTTATTTCAACTTTTTAGAAGAAAATTAAGCTTCATCCTACGAAAATGAGTCTACAGTTGAAATGCAAGGCTATATTGGAATCTTGGGAGTCGATCAACTTTAAAATTAATAAAAAGATTGCCCCAATTCTCCGCCTGCGAAACTTATTTAATTGGGGACCATCATCACAAAATCAGCCAACCGTTACAGTTGCAGTACGACCTGCTGCATCAACGCCGATAGAGCCTCAAACAGGACGTGCAACAACGGCACCAGCAGAGGCTACAACCATTAGTTCTACTACTACTTCTACAGTAACTGTCTCGGCATCCGATAGGATTATTGTTGACGGTATTGTGGTGGACGATCAGGTCCCTGGCTCCTCTAGGCAAATTCCAACTGGTCAAGTAAAAATGACAACAGCACCAAAAGGTAATAATAAAAAGAAACAACCAGAGAAAGGGACAACTAAAACTTCAAAGGGGCAAGTGGGTGAAATGATTCCGAGATCAAGAGCTACCAAAAATAATGTGAAACCAGCTACCCATGTTGAAAATACCCCAGTTGCACATAAGACACGGTCACGATTAAGAGCTAATGTACATATGCATAAAGAAGCGACAAGTGGGTTGGATTCTGACAACAACTCGACTGACGACCAGATTCCACCCCCAGCAAAGGGAGGAAAAGTAAAACCTATGAAGCATTGTCAAAAGCCTAGAATAGCAAATACAGCAGCTTCTTCGACTGAACCACGACCTAAAAATCAATGCAAGAAAGCAAACGGCGAAAAGAGTAGCGTACCGGCCAAGCCTAACCAAAATTCAAAAGGAAAAAAAAATATTCCTTCTGAGGCCAGTGATTCCAGTATTTCCCCCAGCGAAGAGCAAGGCATGAAGAAAAAACGAAGGCAAAATTGAAAACAAAATTTATAGTTGTACAATGTCACCAAATAACTTGGCTCATTTCTAGTTTCTGTTTCCAAATATTTTATTCCAATCCAGTGTCGAAATTTGCATAATCAAAATCCAAAGTTAATAATAGTATGATTATGATTAAAGTGTTCCCTACGGGACCTCAGAGGAATAAGAGTATGATAAAACGTCACCTTTGGATAAGCAAGCTTAATAAAATAAATAAATGATTTAGAAATGCAACTTTGCGTCATGTATTTCCACTGTTAGTCAACTACTACAGTGTTTCGCTAAAGTGTATGTGTACATTGTCATTTTGTATGATTTCCTGGCTGGCTATACCCTAGCAAAGACACCCATTCACTTACAGAACACATTCATCTTTTTATTCTATCCCGAGTGGACTGTGAATCGCCGTTTTCTTTGACACTTCATACTTCATGTAAATAGCAATGTATATAGAATCAAGTTTCGGTTGGTAAGCCAAGACAGATGGAACCAAAAAATACGTGTTTTTTAAAATTTGGACAACTGATGATTAAATAAATCAGGATAAGAATAAATCAGTCAGGATTATTAAAACGGTAAAGATATTCTATCATAACGATACCAATACCAACAAGTGGCTTTGTATGTCCAATCCAATGTAATGTGAATTATTCGCATTTCATTTCAATTTCATCCTCTGGCAGTAGGCATGCAAGTAATGTCAAATTTTGTGTTTGTTAATTTAAACTGCATACTTGAATGTGTACGTGTTTTTTTTGATTTTCTCTTATATCACAAAATTTTAAAAAAACTGTTGTATTTGCTAAAGGCTAAGTTGTTGGTTTATATTTTTATTTTGCTTTTTGGAAACAATAAACAGTATTTGTTTTGATGATACAACGTAACGTAAAATCAATATAGACAGATTATAAAACGTAGGTGAATACTAACAACCCTTGAACCACGATGTTTGATGCTAAAGTTTAATGGAAATACTAGGTTCGCGTGCTCCTTGATTATATTTTATTATATTCTTGGCTACCTCAATTGGACTGTTTTCCCATAATGGCTTCAAAACTTATGAACGATTCAGTGTCAGTGTATACTGTGTGGGATATCATCAGTCAGGAATTTGTTACAAACGACCGATTACTGTGGCTGTGATACATTTGGTATAAGAACCTTTACAGACTTGCGGTAGGTAGTAAGATTTACTTTGAAGTGAAAACAATTTGGACTAATGAATTGGCAAATATTATAAGCGTACCGAGGTGGCAAAATGGTATATAACGTAATTTCATTGTAATTTCATTTAACGGAAGAATATTTAATAATTGGTCTATTGCTTGTATGGCGTTATAATGAAGTCGTGTATGCTTAGTCCTATATGAAAATGGAGAAACTCTTTAAATTGCATCTCAACACGTCAAATAGCTGCAAACTTTGTAATTATTGATATGGATATTGACTAGTAGTTATTGTTGTTATCGTAAAAGATCATGTTGTGTGGTTGACTGTGCAGAGTATTACTAGCCAGGAAAAGGAAAAACTGAACCGATGAATGAAAATATTATATCCTATCATAAAATTTTTTTTAAAAAAAACTAGTTATTTCTACAAGTACCTCATAAACGTTTGTGCTTTGGGCAAAAAACCATGAATAAACTTTTACGGGCAGAGGTCTAACCAATTTTAATTGTAGGGAAAAAAAGATTCTTTTCTCAAAGAAATACAACAAAAATAATTTGTCATAGATCATATATAATGGAGCATCAGTGTTGTTGGAATATTTCTGTACGAAATTGTTAACTGGCAATTTAATTTAATTTGTGAGTTCATGTTGTTGTGTTCCATTTGAAATGGATCTGTTTTTTGTTCTGGTTTCGCTATGGAACAAAATAGAACAAACCAAATATTGTTGAAAGACAAATGTTGGAACAATTTTGTTCTATTTTGTTCCACAGTAAAATATATCACGTCTAAGTGACAAGTCTTGCATTTAAAATCATGCCTCATTCTCATTAATTTAACATCTTTGTAATTCCAAACTAATTTTTATTTAAAAAATAAAATGCACAACGGCATGAAAAAAGTTTTCCTAGACTAGAAATTCATGACACTAGCATTCGTACATCCAGTTGAATCCAAAGCAAATATGTTATTAAACTAATTTAGAAACTGTATTAAATTAAGTATAAAAATACACATACTCGAGAAAATCTTATTTGGCCATGTTTACATTGGTGGTTATAGTGGAAAAAATAAATAAAAAATTATGGAATAAAGGGAACATTTTGTTCCACAAGAACAAAACAGAACATAAAATGATTATGCGTTGGAACAATTGGAACTTGTAACAATTTTGTTCCACCTTGGAACAGAACAAACCAAACAATATTGTTTGAAGAATAATATGTTGGAACAAGAACAAAAATGAACAAAATCAACAACACTGTGGAACATACATTGCTTGAATAATTTGGAGACAATGCATAAATAAATTAGCAATGAAAGTAGTAGTCGTGTCTACATGCAAAGGTAAACGAATGGGAAATATATCAAAGTTGTAAATTGCCAACACTGCGTGGGTTGGGATGCCATTCACAGGATTACAAATACAACATTATGGATAAAAGTTTTTCAATTGTTTAAAATGTCCACCACTTTCAACACGCCGTCTTCATACAAAGAAAATTTATCCTCACATCAGCTTCAGTGTTGCTACATTTACATTCATGCTTTTCGTAATGCAAACGAGTTGCTTCAATCTTTGTTCTACAATTTGGCTACATCTATTAACCAGCAGATAGACCACACGGAGACTATATGGAATATATATGAAAAATGCATGTACAAGTGACCTAATTAATTTAGTTACTGTTGTATGGGTAGTTTGGCAAAACAACGAGGTTATATAAAAAAGGAGCACATTTTTCCACATGGCAGCTGCAGAAACACTCGGTTCCATCCCAAGTCTAAAGAGTATGAATGCTTTAAAAAAATTCGCACAAAGTTAATATGAGAAATTGGGGTTGGATGTTACCAAGAGAAGCCCCAACGGGCAATTTTTCTTATTGTACGAATCTACATAAAATATTCTGAAACGTACAGAGTTATCGTCAATTTCCCGAGTCTAAATGCAAAATTTCGAAATATTACATGCGCGGCTCCCAAATCGATATGCATATCATGCGACTCAGAATCGAAACCGGACCAACTTTTATTATGTACAGTGTTTCTTTTGGACCCTTAATGAAATCTGGTATGAAACTCGTTTAATTTCATTCAGACCTAAAAATTATTTTAAGAAACGTCGACTGTAATGCATTGAAGAAATAGGTGTGTGTGTGTGTGCTTATCTTAAAATTTTTAGGTCTGAGTGTAACGAAACCGGTAATCGTTACAATTTTAATAAAATGCGGTTGGCCCCATGTCTTCAAGAATGGGTTCACTCGATAAATCGTATGGAATAAATGTACATTGTTCAGAATGAAATTGTGAGTTGGTTGGTAAAAATTTTGATACGTGTCATAAGGGTGACTGTCGGCTTTTTGTAAAACAATTTTTCCAAGTCCGAAAAGCATGAAGTATTTCGAAATTTTTCATTTAGACTCGGGAAACTGATAATAGATCTGTACGTTCCAGAAGATTTTATGTAGATTCGTACAATAAGAAAAATTGCCCGTTGGGGCTCCTCTGGGTAACAGTAAAACATAGAATCCAATGTGCCGACTCTGTCTGTCATGCTGTTCTGCAGTTATATATCTGTATACTTAATACTAAATCTAATCCAACATATATAGAGACGTACTCAATGATACCACGTTCACATTGATTCCGATGAAATTTTGTATATATATTCCTCATAAGGTCCTCCTTGCACTTCTTCATATGGATTTGACGAATTCATAAAGGGTCTTCGTTTGAGGTGTCATAAGGTCAACCTATAGAAACCAAGAATTTTGATTTTGTCTAATGGAAATGAATTGAATTACGTTGAAATGTTGTACATAGGTGCTGGATACTTTGTAGTATTTATAGATATTTATTTCGTTCATTTTACTGTATATTTTACAAAGTTGCATATTGTCACAGTTCAAGTAAATTTGTAATTTGCCGGTTACTATAAGTGGAAAAAATTTGTCGCCCTTTGGAGTCTTGTTTTGATGTCTTATTGCTGCGCAGTCTCATTCTATCCTATAATTTTAAGTATTCGACTACAGACTATATAAATAATTAGATAATTAGATATACATTATCTTCGCATGTGTGAAAATTAAGGACATGGGCTCTCCATTTATTACAAGTACAAATTTAATGCGCATTTGAAATCAATAGGGACAAAAAAAAATTGGAAGCATCTTTAATGCATGTGAATTTTTAAAATCTACAAACGCAACATGGTATAATAACTTATCTTATAATCCAAACATTTGCTCAGGTAACGCTACTACACGTCATTACCAGCATTCTTTAGTTTCTCTATTTCTTTAATATTTAGGAGCGTGCTACAGAAAGTTGGATCACAATTTTGCACAGGCAATGCTACCACTTGACGTACGCATACAGTACTACACGCTTCACTGGTTGTTGCTTCCGTGTGTATCGCTAATATTGTCGGACGTTTTGCCAAATGTAGGATGGCAATTTTACTTAGACATTGGTACCTTGTCTAGTGTAGCAGCATTAGCAACATTAGCGACTATCATTAGCTCCAGAATATATGAATAGTGTTCTGAAGCGTACTATAAAACGTCGGATAGCAGGTTTGCTTAGGCTACGTTAACATCGAAAGGACAGATCAACAGCTACATACTAAACTGTGAGTGGCTGTTGGAAACATTACAAATTTTTAGAAGCGTATGGCCAAATGTCGCGTATGAATTAAGGTCAGACAATGCTACTGCCGTCAGTACTCGTCATAAGCTGTATACTCCAGCAGCACTGGGTGCGTGAAACATCTATAATGTTCGGAAGCGTGCCAATAAAAATTTACACGGTTCGTTTGCTTGGGCAATGTTACCAGTATTCAGTGCTACGTCTGTAATCCTGGTGGCGAATCCACCTCAACTTTTTCACACCTGGCGACCAGACCTATGCTCTTAGCTAGCTAGATTTCTAGCCAGTACAGCTGCAAATCTTCGATCATCTAATGGCAACTATGTTATGTCATGCCAAAACATGTCCTGTGGATCGGCCAGACCACGTCAACCTGGCTAAACTAAAAGTCTGTTTAATCTCAGGGTCCAGATAGGTTCGGTTGGAATCTGTGAGACCCCGATTTTCCAGAAATATCGCAGCCATGTTGAATCTAGACGAGATGGATTCGCTTCCTGTAGCACAGTTAATTTTGTTTGATTGTTCAATATTAATATGACTATATGAGTGAAATAAACAAGAATGAATTCTATACATAAAGCGGATAAAACATAAAAAAATAAACGCTAATACAAATGATATGATAGTCAACTCGTGGTAAACTTTTCATCAGTATTTTGCATTGGAAGGTTTCTCATGTACCTCTCCTCATCAACACAAATCATTCATTGGTTACAGTTTTTATGTTTATTTCACCCATTCTGCCCATTCCACTGAACTGGTTAAAGTATGAATGTGTCACCTGTATGACAATCACATGATTGGGTGCAATAGGGCCAGCACGTTATAACCTTTAATCATTGACCAATTTACACTATTTTCCTGGCTTGAAAGACAAAAATGTATATATAAATATATACTCCTCATATTTTTGTCTGGGCTTTTAGTACCTGGCTACAAAAACTGCTTAGGCAGGATGTGTGTCGAGAAACCGAATTTTACATATATGAAAGTCTTATTATAAGTTACTACCTTGTGAAGGGTAAAGGGAAATGATGAGGAAAGTATACTATTGCAGGTGCATAGGTAAATGTTCTTAAATATTATTAAAAATCGTAATCGTTGATGAAAAAATCTGAAGCAATGACTTTCTATGTACAATAAAATTAGGATATTCCTTATATTTAGGTAAATAAAAAATGAAAGATTTCTACTATAATGTAACAGAGAGGATGATGTGGCTGGTATAAACCTATACCACCATAGAATGCCAATAGTTTTACTCGCTTGGTCTGTAGTCCAAAGTCTGATGCAATGCGTTTATTGTTGTTCATATTTCATAATTCATTTAGACAAATGCTGTAGTGGTGAAGAAAAATATATTATTTCATGAAAACTATGGTTTGTTCACAGTTTTTGTTACTTACTTTAAGAGTGATATATTTGAAATGCAATACAGTAATATAATGCACACACACATAACTACCACATTACGAAAATATGACAGTAGGAAGGAGAGGAACGATAATCTTCGGTGCACATGAGAAACATACATACCTAATCTTTTCTACCCATCAAACTACTAGTCTGTTGACAACATTGAACTTCTTAGTGTACAATGTAGTACTTGATTGTCGATGGTAGAAGTCAAGTCAAACACAAATTGACAGAAATGCTTAATGCTTTTTATTTATTAATCATTGAAATTTTAAACATTACAATTGATATTTAAAATGAATTGTTATGTAAAGAATAGATCATAAAATCGAGGAGAGATTGATGAAATAGTAGTATGAGTTTCTCTTTCTAATTTTGAGTTGTACGTTACAAGTTAATTTATAAAATCAGGCAAGTATGGACTTACATTGTAAAACTACTCATTCTTTTCAGCGACAAAATCTGCCAATGCATCAAAAAACCAACTTTGGGTGGTCAGTTTCATTTCCAAAGCCAACTGCTCGTTGCAAGAGTTGATGTGTTTACGAAATAAGGAGGGCAATTTAAATGTTTTGTTGCAAGATTCACAATTGTACTTGGTAGCGACAATGGAATGAAGTGATTCGAAATGTGCCCGCAACTCATTGATTGTTCCAAAAGTAGGATGAGATTGACACAAGTGGCATTCATGATGATTTGATGAACCAATGTTACTCTCCATCTTGTTTGCAAGCTCGTAGTGAGAGAACAAAAGGTAACGGCGTCTGTGAAGTAGAGGATCTTTATAGCACGATGACAATTCTGCAGAGCGATAAGAAAAAAAAAACATATATAAAATATTAAAGTTGTATTCATATAAAAACATTATTGTGTTTTAGCTTTTTTATCTCATTACCAAATGTGATCCAGTCGAATACTTCATTGATATCAATATCGGATTG
>JAHZMV010005836.1:0-11688 GCA_027743765.1 Coecobrya sp. COE2
AAAAGTCAGGAAGAGGGTGCAAAAAGTGGGCTGAGATTTGTATGCAAAAAATATTACGTAAAGTGTTAGTAAATTACGACGAAACTTATGCACCCTGAGACCCTCAAGATGCATCAGGAAAGAAATTGTTTCATGCCTTTGACCCTACGGAAGTTTGGTACGTCGAGAAAGTGAAGACTAAAGGTAAGGTCCCGAAGAAACGTCTAGTTTGGCAAACGTTGGACGAATTTGTGAACGTGCCCAACCCTGGATTTTAAAGGGCACAGTCACCAGAGACGTTTACCTGGAGGAACGTGTCAAGGACCGATTGTTACCCATTATCGTCCAGCATCACGGCCGTGATGACGTTTGGTTCTGGCCCGACATGGTGATTGTGCACTATACGAAGAAAGTTACGAGTGCCTCAGTGATGAAAATGGTGATTTTCTACCAAAAACTAAAAACGCCCCAACGTGCCGCAAGCTAAGTGAATTGAAAGATTCTGGGCATTATGTAAGTCGGAGGACTCCAGGCGACCAAATCCACCCAAGACTTTGGCAGGATTCAAACCCGTTTGGAGAAATATCAGTACGAAAGTAGCAAGAGAGTCGGGAAAAGCAGTTATGGGTAGAGCAGGAAAAATGATTTAGAAAATGGAATACCGTGGCATTCAAGATTCTGAACTAGGGTCAACTTTTGTACTTTAAGGTATGTAGATTTTGAAAAAATAACCCTGATCGGCCCGTGGCCTTTCTGCTTTTAGATACGAAGGGTAAAAAAATGTCGTAATTATAAGTGAACACCCTTTAAATAATTGTTACAATGGATTAACTTCAAACAGGAATACCAGACAGTTTACAGCTGTAGATAGTGCATTCTGTAACTAATAGGTTTACAACTACAAACAAAAATATAAGGAACTTCTTACTATTAACGAGAGCGTGGATATCTAAAACGTTGTCAGTCCGTTACTGATATATTGAATATCTTCAAAACCTACCTAGAGAATCAACTACCGCATACTCTTTAAATCCATACAACCCAACAAACTTGTAGGCTACTGCTTTCCATTTTCGGCTAGCCGTAATCTGAATCTGTTTCATGTATAAAGTTAAACTGTAGGCTCCACTATGGAGAACGCCGCAAACTTGGATTGATTTATTGAAAGATTTAATAACAGTACACTTAAATGAACAAATAAAAAAGTTGACAAAAACGTAACTTTCTCCTCAGCCGAGTCTACTGTAACGAATGTCAACATAATGATTTAATTTTCTTGTTTGAATGATGGCTGAAGCAAACACAAGCATTTGCATTAAATATCTGGAATCACTACGTAATGATTTCGGTCTTCTAAAAGTATGTACATATATGCAAGTTGAGAGAATCTGATTGGAAAAGTTGGTAAAGTACTACTTATTTTGCTGGATTTCTCGTTTTCTTGGAAGAGTACTCTGATGAAGGCTACTTGTAGATAACAGACTCTCCCACGCAACTGAAACTTTTTTTATTTTCTAGGACTTGGAACACTGATTAGAAATCATATAAGACAGAACTAGAAGTTGGCTTGTAACTAGTTTGGGATTACTGTTTGATACAACAATACTAGCATATATAATACTACAATATATAATACACAGCTAGCAACGCCGACATGTCAAACTTTCTACTTGTGTATGTATAGCAAACAATATGTTACTATTCGAGAGATTTTATTATCTTACATGATTAGTAAGTTTCATTTACAGAGTTTGTAATGAATTCTACTCGAGAAAACAACTCATCCACTTCGTTCTAGCAGGATTTGAGCAAAAAATCGAACATATGGAACAATTTTGGGTTTTCTCAATACTTCTTACAAAAACAATGTTGCGTCACAATGGTCAGTCTTATGGTGTCAAGGAAGGTTAACTACTAGACAGTGTTTGTATGTGGAGCAGGATAGTCAAGTCCAAGACAATACAAGATGAAAACCCAAATGTATTTTACACAAGTTTAGTAATGTTTTTGTGTGTATTTTTTTGTTAATGAATGACAACTAGTATGCCTTAAATACACACTGAAATATAACCAATTATTTTTGTGTTATATTTTCCGCAGTTGATGACCTTTGGATTTGATATCTGGTAATTTATATTTTAGCTTTATTAATGCGTCTATGCATGTTTTACAATTTCATTGCAATTCCCGAAAAAAAACCGGTGGCAGACCTTTTCAAGGGTGCGTTTGCTATATTAATAGTAATTTGAATTTAAAAGTAATTCAAACAACATGTTATTGTAAAAGCTCTACTTTCATTAATTTACTCAATTCGTAGTTGCCTTCACAATTGCAAAAGCTGTATCAAAGCAAATTTATGTATCAATGTCAACTCATGCATCAAAGGAAAGCATGTATTCAGTTTTTAAAAGCAAGCTTAATGACTTTGAACAAGATGAGCGAGAGAACTGAATAATGTAAATCGGTTAAGAAGAATACAGCGATGAACCGAAAAATTAAGCAAAATAATATAGTTATAAATTATAATAATGTTAATGCTCGCGCATTATCTTAAATGCGATTTTAATATACACAGTATTATAAATATTATTTGTTGTACCTTTAGCAGTACCACATAAAACTTCATTTATTCGTTCACTATTCAAAGGATTTTAGACTAAAATACGGACAAGGCCATAGCCATGTTTTGAAATATATTTGCAATACTGAAAAAACGGTTCGATTCATATTCATTCAATATTTTATTTTACTTTGCTTTTTATTTATGCTGAGTCCTCATTGACGTCAGCTTGGTGAAATATTGTGTGCATTGTGAAAAACTGATGACAAATAATTGTTTGTTGCATCGATTATTCAGAAATAAACGCAAAAAACGATATGTCAGAATTGTTTTCTCATTCAGCATTTTTGGTATGAGTGGATCTTGTATAGAATAGTCTCGGATTTTGCTGATTTGACATTATATTAGTAGCATCCCATGCGTCAATACGGTGCAAGGTTTCATATCTGTTCTCGTGTGTGCGGCATGCATGCATGCATGTAATTTTAGCATGAGACACTGAAATTTAGTATGACAATGGAGTACTACTAATTGGGTAATCATTCAAGATAATTGCTGTATACGCGTCATATTTCATAATCAATTATAAATAAATTCAACCATTTAGAGTTTATGTGGAAAAAACAGAAGATAGTTTAGAAAGACGTAGTACTATATGGAAAACTACCACGACATAATATTACAATTCTCATGCTTCAAACGATAATAACGTTGTTTTCTAATGGGATGTTACTAATATTATATTAAATCAGCAAAACTTTGTCACTATCAAGTACAGAGGGAATCAAAGGTCAAAAAGATTGATCACAAAAAATACGATAACGCCTTCAATTTCAAGAAAGGTATTGGTTACATCCAACTATTCAATGTTACATTACTTGAGTTTATAGAAATCAATAAAATAAATAAATACATCATTTTAGCTATCTAAATCACTCAAGAACACTACAAAATTACGTATACCTAGAAACTCAATTCCACTAACTGGAACCTAATAGTGCACTCGCCTATCTAACTGTGCCTAAAAATAAATTCTTCGTTTCTCCATTATCTACTTGGCAAATCGGATAGCACACTTACTTAAGAATACTGTAGCTATCAAAATTGGATTCTAGAGAAAGTAAGAACAGCTCTGTTTCTCCAACTGAGAACAGTAACCTAATATTATTACAAAGATTTGAAGACAGAATTCCCTACAGAATGAAAATGTTTTTTAGATATATTGTATGTTTACTTAAAATGTTTCTTTCTCGCACGTGGCACAAATAATCAGTACTTTAATCGATTGTCAAGCTGATATCCCGATGGCTGTATTCGATTTATTTTGTCAGTCATGTAACCAATACTGCGAAGCTAATTTAAGATTTATTACTTAACTTACAGACGCTGCTAGGTTTTTGTATTTTAAATTATGTATATTGCCCGCAAGGGTAATTTCACTTAACTCTAGCCAGCTCGGCTATGATGAAAAGATTTCTCAAATTCTAAATCTAAATCCCTTATAAATATTTAACCACAAGGCTATACGATTCCTAAAGCCTAACTTACATTTGGATAGAAACAGATCTTCAGTAACAATTTTTCTACACATGGGACTTAGTTAATATGAAATCGCGTGACCACTGTACAATTTCTCACACAACAGTTTATTAAATTACAGGTAAATCGAAAATCGTGTACCAAGTTACGTACATAAGTTGCGCGGTTAATAAATTACTCTCACGTGTAGAAGCTAAGTATTTTAGGTTACATGGTGTATTTGATTTTTTTCAATAAAACACATTATTGTGCCTCTTGTGTCAATTTTTAATACAAAAAAGGCTTTGCTGCCGAGAATGGAAGCAAGATTTGCTTTCATTATTTTTTCTTAGAGAGTCACGAAATATTGCGACAGGAAATACGAGCATGCCATACTTGTCTTCGTGTTATGAATCTTCTATACAAACAACTAGTACTATTTGCACGGACACTGGAATCAAAATGTGGGAACTATTGCTTACTTTTCCTTGAGTTATACATACGCCGAAACACCTTTTCTCCTGAAAAGAATTTCGTAACGAATATATTTTCGTTTAACTTGTGGACCGCAAAATTACATTCCACATCGATATAAAATCGAATCTTGAAGTCATTGAGAACTATGCGATATATATAATACAAAGTAAACAATACGTTACGTCAATGTTATGAGTAAAATTGATTTTATACTTTAAACTGAATGGTTACAACATTTAGAAATTTGCACTGTGCATTCGTTAATCCTATGGATATATGTAATAGATACAATTGGACGCATGCAGAAAACAAGGTGATACTTCTCGTCGTGGCATGAAAAGGTTAATAAATCCTGCAGTACTGTGTGCAAAAGATGATGTATTAGTTTTGCGAGAGGGACGAGAAGTTTATCAACTTTTTATGCTCGACAATAACACAAATCAACTAGTTTCCTTTGGGCGACTATATATGGAAGGATGTTGAATGTGAAACATTAATTCTCATTTTTCACATACTCAAAATGTCTGAATCATGTTTAGCAACTTTCAATTTCTGCTCAGTCCATGTAAAAATGGTTGGATAGTTACATGGTCTTATTAGTTTTTGAAATTGCATTCATGTCAACGAAATGGTGTTGTGCCTAACTTTCCACGCAGTAATAAAACGAAGAAGGGAAAGTGAGAACGTGTTTTCAAATTCGTTCTGATATAATTTAGATGTTACTGTGTAATTCATAAGAATATTAGAGCGTCAGAAGTGTGCTTAGAGTGCATCTTCTCTTGAGGATATAAATACTTGTTGTCACGGTTTGTTGTCGACTGTATACTGAAAACGTATGAATGCATGACTTATTCATGTTCATTTTTATTTCGTTTGGCAAATGTCTCTTTATAGCAACTAATGTTATATGACCTTGGTTTTAACCTTGCAGTGTTTGTGGCCTTCCGAACTCAATGGATGCAAATGTTACCGCTCCATCGCCCATTACGTTAACTCAACCCGACGCATACATGATTTAATATTTGTTTCGCCGATAAATGTCTTTCCATTTGGTTCCATTCATCCGCCTCCGCAAAATAGTCTCTTAGGTAAACAAAAACAACTTAAGTTAATGTTGTGACAAAAGTTGAATAAGATTCGGAGAAGAAGAAAATATTTCACGAAACACGATTTTGCAAAATATGTTATCATAATACATTACTTTATTTGAGTGGGTGCACAAAACAAACAGCATGATTTTTGCAAAAACCCAATTTATCATTTTTGTCAGCGGAGCCTTTTCAATAATAAGGTTGAGATCTACAGAATAAATAATAGACAATCTTATATGCGTATGGAATATCAACAAAGTATACACCTCCCCTTCCATAACCTTCCATAACGATGGGACAAAAATTGCACTTTAAATATATCCTTATCTTTGATGGGTTAATACTGTACTTATACTCGTATATACATTTATGTAACGGCTGGTCAGTTCTCATGCTCTTTCAATGCCCTAACTTTGATCAATTATGATTGCAAATCTGTACCCGAAACACGAATTCAACAGTGCCGTATTGTTCACAAGACGTTACTCAGCAATTCCAGAAAAGATGTACATATATATGCTCTCTCTGTATATGTTCAGATGAGAAGGTATTGTAATTTTTCCTGATTTCAACTCATCTTCGTTCCAACTTTCTATCTAAACTGGGGAATACAGTTGATATGCATATCAATTATGCAAACAGATGCTTCAAGGTATTTACATTCAGCAAGATATGCAGGTTATGGCAATGCTAACAACACAGTCAACCCAAATGAAAATGCAATGACACACGACATCTTTTCTCTTTTTGATATGAGTTGAATTGCTCCTCCAGGAAAGCAAAAGCTAAAAGGAAAAGGAAGTGAAAAAACTCTCTTCTAGGCAATGTTTCTGTTTGCGAAATCTTCACACCGGACTAGGAATGGAGCCAAATAATTCATGAACTTGCTTTGTATAACGAAATGTGAAACTGCATGTGGATATTCAATAGAATTATCAGAATTTCAAAAGATCTATGCATTCTAAAGCTATCCGAAATGCAAATGTTACAAAAGCCGATTTTTACTTTATATACGAGTACAGTCGCGTGTTTGATAAATAGAATATGGAATGCTATACATATTTGATGGTTGTTACGGAATTAAAAATTTATCTGCCTTTTGACGGATACAGCAGGTTTTACGCTAATGTAGATAATAAATAAAGAAATTTAGCATATTCGAAAGTTTTCCAGGAAAACGATGCTCATCCACTAAACTTAAACTTTAATCCTTAAGCTGCTTTAGATTAGATCTTTTTAGCTCAAGTAGAACATGTTAAGATAAAGGTTTTTGGAAAGGTAATATCACTTCGCAAACTTTGGTTCCGTCCTTAAAATAAAAAGATAAAGTTATAGTGACATAATTTATACAAACTCCTGTTGCCTTTACAATGTACCATCTTTCTAATAATTTTTCAACTTGCACACTATGAACTCGACAAAATGCGATATTAATAGCTCAAATGGCTAAACAATTTTTGCATTGGATTCACACTGGACGTTGAATATTAACGATGATTGTGTAAAAGAGGACATTTTCAACGAAAACCTACCTTTCCTTAATTGTTTTAGAAATTTGATGCGTAGATCTTCTTTCCTGCATAACTTAAGTTTGTATAACACTAAATTCCATCTCAATGAGCTCCATTTTCGTAATACTTGTTCACTCCTACCAGCAAGAATACTACTAGATATGACAATTACACAACTACAAGAATACGCTAGCAAAGACGCATTCGCCTGAAATATTGATAAAGTGTTGTTGTTGTTTCACAAGCGTCATGCCTGAAGACTATCTCACAATGTCATTCAAATCGTTCGAGTGGCAAAAAGTGTACTTTTCGGAGGCGGTTTTTCCATTGTTTTGTAAGTATTTAGGTTTATCCCCAGGAAGCTTTTAAGTTAGTGGATTTTGAAAATAAGTTTATTAGAAACCTCAAAGAAGCTGCTTACATTACATCATCCGCTACAATGAACGAAGCTTGACTAGCAATGGAGAATGCCATGGTTTATTTATCTGGGGAACTAAGTACGTATATGTGACTAGGGAGAGATTACGTATTTATGACGTAACTAGGGAGTTCATTTCAGTTTTCTTTGAGTATACTATTAGTCATCGACTGAGTAGTTTTCTGTTCATCAGACAAAAGAACATTAATAACGTAGCAACACTTCTCCAACTATCGCCTATCAAAAGGTGATTTTGTTATTACAGTTATATTATATTGGCAATACTGCCATGTATATTTGATCCAATCTTACTGGAAGATTTAAAATGTGACGAGATTGAAGGTTGCAGCTTATAAATCATACTTACATAAGCTTATAATGCAATAGAGACAATAAGGTGGAGCAAAGAACGATCAGGGGGCTTTATGCAACATTAGCATTTCCTCTTTAGATTTAAAAGACAATGATTCTTAGTACATCTTTGAACAATTTGTTTATAACAATCTCAAAAAATTATCGCCTTTTGGTAAGCGGGTATACCTATAATTATAAATTGTTTATTCTCTTGAGGAAAAAGATAAACTAAAACGGTGGTTTAGATAAAAATCACGAGTACACTTGAACTAACAGAACATAATGCACCCATTTGTTCTATCAAAATTATCCTTTGCATTCCCTGTAGGCCAGCATATATATTGGGACGACCAGCCCGCATGTATTCGAGCTTTAGTTATTTTTAAGTAGATTAAATTTGAGTGTATTCAGCTGTCATTATATCAGACATGGAAATCATGACAAACTTTCTCCAGATGAAACCAAAATTTTGTCCGAATAAATTCGCTCTATTTCTTTGCATAGAGGGTACTTTCCAGTGAAACCGCATTTTGAAGCTTTTCTGAACATTATTAGCAACTTTGCTCCAGGAGTAAATCTTGCATTTTCTCCCATGGAGAAAAATAGAATATTCTCCGGAAGAAAAAATCCAAAATGTTCTCTTGGAGACAAAATTTGAGCTTATCTTTCCGAGGTAAGGTCACAAATTATCTTTTGCTCAAATGCTTGACACTGTTTCTGAGCGAAAAATTTGTTACTAACGTTAGCTAACCCTAGATAAAATTTGATTTTCTGTTTTGGTGAATTTTTTTATCCGGCACTCAATATATTCTGCGTATGCCATCCACGAATCCTAGCATGTTTTCCACGTCTGTATTATAAGAATTTAACTTTATAATTTACGCATATAATTTAATTCTAAGCATATAATTTAATTCAATGCATCATATAAATGTAAGTAATAACTTACTCAAAATGGTTGTAAATACGACCATTATGTGTGCTGAATTTAATTTGGTTTCTACCTCGTGCATATAACATTCCGGAACCGACGTCAACCCGCTGTCATAACTGGTAATATGAAATTCCTGTTATCTCGTGAAGCCTAATTTAATTTTCAGGCCTATACAGTGGTACTTTTTAAGAATCTCTAATTACTGATATATAATTTGCAATTTGTAAACGGTAAGCTGCTGACAAGCTTCTATGAATCCAATTACACTTTTATGAGTTTACACAACATTTATATTACAACTATGTCTAACATGGCGCATTCTTCAGGTGGATACAGTACAAGAAAAAAGTGATCTTTTTCATTTTGTTGAGGCTGTTTTAATTAAAGCAGTGTTTTAGTTCTTGTGAAAATTATATCGAAACGATGCGTAAAGCGTTCTCTGAACCTCTCTGAAACAATATCCGGAAAATATATGCAAAATTCAATTAGCAAAACTTGATTTCTCTTGCATCTCCGGCTATTCTAAAATTAAGGAAAATTACAATCTCTTTCGGTTCCTGTATGATAATTGGTACGTAATCGCATTCATCAATATATTATTCCTTGTATGTAATCCAAAAACACCAAGCGAGTAATAACACACCTGAAATGCGTTTATATTTTTTAACTTGAGATACTAATTTTATTACCAGCAACGTGCTGACTTTTATGATAATCAGAACACCTTATGAAATTTCAAATTCCCAGGAAAGGTTGGAATGTTTTAGGTAGAAATTTCCACAGAAACGGAAACCGTAAGCGTACTTACTAATTAATTATAAATGCACGAAGATACATACATTTCTAGAAAAGCTGACCACACTTCCTCTCTTTTTGCTTGATTTGTATTTCATCATATTATATATTTCCTTCAAATCATATAGAAAATGTAATAACCACCTTCGTGGCTAGTGTTAATATTGCAAAACTTTATACGGGGAAGCATGAAGTGTAATAATATTTTCAAATTTATGCTTTGCAGATTTAAGCTCACGCTTTTCCTAAAACACTCACGCGATGTGAGTATGAAATAAATACAATGATGCGGTATATTCTAGTGTTGTGTAGGTATATGTAGTGTGCAAATGTTTTTTTGTATGGTTACATGCACAGTTTTTATTTTTACTCATGGGGTACAATTATACGCATATTGTTCTATTCCCGGTTTTGAAATTTATCCCTAGCACACGTAGATGTTGTGGTTTTACTCTGCATATATGTAGTTCATTTCAGAGTATAAATGTTTGTCACGGACTGGAGCGAATCCTCTTGCTTAAGTCGATAATTATCAGACCGCCGTTCCATAAATAAGACTCATCGATCTAATAATCATTTTTTTGCATCAATATAAAATAATAATCTTTAGACGTTGTTTTCAAATATATGGGTTCAAAGCTGCCCATTTTTTTACAAAACATCTGCCCGTTTTCAAGAATACACTAAATAAATAACGACAAGGAAAGATCCCACCAGTGCCGCACACCACATAACAAACCATTGCTCCTATGGGTTGGGGAGAGGAAGCATACGGTCTGGACTTTTTATGTTTCATTTCATCGGGCCAAATGCAACAAAATGCAGAGAAGGAGAGCTGAGATCTGCTGCTATTTAACCTATTCTTGATCAAACCACATGATACAGATGAATAGCTTACTCGAACGAGGAGGCCTCAACTAAATTAAATATTTCCGCGAATACCTTATAACGTAGATATTCTAAATTGTTTGTTATGTACAACTAAATTGAGAAGCATTATTGTTTTGAAAAATATTTCCGGTATGCGTCCTCAGTTATTCCAGGCATCCATAATGATCATTTAAAATTTTTCATTGGAGTTGGTTACAGTTATGCAACAGGAGTAGTCAATAAGGTCACATATTTAGCTACGCTTTCCTCAGCACTTTTCACTCTGGTTTTAACGGTTTACAATTTGAATAAATATTTTGCTGACGACGCATTTTATCTTGTCCCTACAGCATTGTTGCATTGACGACTAGCATATTTTATATCAATGTGGTTTACGTTTTCATAACCTTGTCTTTATGGGGGTTTACAGTGTTAAAAATTCATATGTGTTTATGTCACCGATAAATAAATTTTTGCGTTCATGCTTACCGCATCATAATCAGATACCATGTCGGTTATTTTCTCTTTTGCATTACTGATACATATTTCTTCTGCAGCAATAAATCTCCATAAGTTTTTTTAGCAGTAGCCATATCGATATAATCCAATCTGGTTATATCTTTACCATAAAAATGTATGGCTAGAAACCAAGGAGAAGTTCTCATGAAATATTTATAAGTATTCCCCAGAGAACTTCATATCTCAAGAGGTATGATATAACAACGTCGTTCAATTTTTTTCTGCAAAAACAAGTATAACTTTTAAAAACATTGTTTTGTGTTTTGTTAGCGTTAAGGGTGTTCATATTGTTTTCCAGCTTTTTTTTTGGATTTTGAAACAATTTTGAACTTCAAGGGACATTCCAACATTATTTATATCGCCGGCTACAAAGAACGGTACAGCAGAATGGTTCATGAATCTGGTTGACTTTATTACGCATATACCATGAAGTAATTCTTTTGATATCCCGTTTGTTATTTTTTACTTAATGATTATCTGAAATTTTAAACATAACATATAAACAGAACATTGTAGATTTGCGTAACATCTTCATTTAAATAATCTAAAAAACTGTATATTTCTCCTGTTTCTAGAAAGTAAACATACAGAAGGTGAACAGCATTCTTCTTCATGAAATCTAGCCGTTAGATGTTTTTGTTAATTCAAAACATATCAAAGCG